>MUZC01000768.1:38183-48251 GCA_002072015.1 Radix auricularia | reverse complement strand
ATTTTTTTTTTCAAAGATCAAGCTTTTTCGTAAAAGCAGACATTCTGTCACTGAGAGTCATATAATGTATCTGCTTTCCTTGCCGAGTGGAATTAAGTTTATTGAGCTTTTCAAAAATTTCAGCCAAGTAAGCCAGAACAGCAACCCATTAGCCATGGTTCAAACTATCAACAAGCTTTGAGTTATTTCTACATGAAAATCTCTTACGTCATCGCGTAATTAAAACAGTCAGATAACCAGCGAACTTCAGTATACATTAGTAACTGTTAACGTTCAAGATTCATATTCGAGCATAAGAAATCAAAGAGACGAGAATTTAATTGACGAGCTTGATAAACTTAAAAACCATTATGGCCAGATCAGAAATATATTTAAGTCTGCGTTAATTCTTGTACTTGCTAGTCTATCTCGATTAATCCTACAGTGCGTAAATTTCATGCTTCTCTCACGGACCACCTGGCAAATCTTCGCGGACCACTAGTGGTCCGTGGACCACAGGGTGAGAACCACTGCTTTAAGCCACTCCTTTTTCTTGTCTTGGTAATTTTGGTTGCTTTTAGTGTCGTCTCTGGTAGCTCTATTAAAAGAATCGTATTGGTCTCTTACAGCTCACTACCATCAACTCACAGTTTTTTAAATTAAAAAAAAAACACATCAGCAATCCTACATTAGGATGTTTCATTTATTTATGAGTAGAATGGCGCCCCTTAACGCTCAATGGGGGCGCCTAAATCATGTTTAACAACTGTTTTGTAATAAAGATATGTTCGGAGCTCCAATATTCAATCTTGCAAACGTATTTGGGATACATTAGTTTACATTAAAATGAAATTAAAAAATGAGTTTTAATACTCATTTTGGCGCCCCCCTAACGTGGCGCCCGGGGGCATTCGCCCCCCTGCCCCCCCTCGCTACGCCACTGCCGGTGCTCAATTGATATCTCCAACTCTCTGTAACAGCGTTCTGTATTAGTACAATAAAAATTTCTTTGTTCCATGAAATATGTTTGCATTAATTTAAAACAGATACGAGTTCACATAAATTGAGATAACACAGAAAAGAAAAAGATTGCACTGAAATGAGTAAAATTCCAGCATCTGATCTAGTTACTTCAGATGTCAATTTTTCATAAGTGAATAAGTTACCTCACAATAACTTTATGAAACCTGAAAAGTAATATAAGTTACGAAAAAATTGTCATGGCGATATTAATGTTACATATTTTCGAGCCAGCGGTGATTTTTTTTTTTTCAGTTTTCTTTTAAAAGCGCCATCGGTGACGTATACCACTTAATTTTTAACCTTACCTTTTTGAGCAATTTTAAATTTTTAAACGTTTTGCGTTAGTTATGACAATCTATGTGTAATAAAACAAATGTTGCTCGAATCCGTTAATTAAGACTCAAAATGAAGAATATTTTTGTTTCATCTTGATTTCCCCCCTTCAAAAGAGAAAGATGTTGTTTTTTTTTTGGGGGGGGGGGAAGGGGAGGGGGGAATGGCTTAGATTTTCAAATGCCCACAAAAGCCGCCCTCTGAATGATTGCCGCTGGGGGCGGACCGCCCCCTCCGCCCCCCCCGTAGCTACGCCACTGCTCGCGCATACATAAATACATGCATACATTCATAAATACTAAAAGCCTATGGGCCTAGCACTCCTGTGTGATGTAAAAAAAAATAATTTTTAAATATATTAATCTTTCTCATTATAAAGATTTTTTTAAAAAAATATTTACGACAATAAATTAATTGATTTTCGATGCGAAGCCCAATATATATTTGGTAATGAGAGGACCAAAATACGTTTAAAAATAGGGGGAAAAATGTATGATTAACGTCTAACCGAGTCTAACACTTCTTCACAAAGAAATAATAGAAACATAAATAAAAGCGAAGATTGATTCGCAAAAAGAACTTCATCTAGCATCAGTTTAAAGTGTCCCTTTCGTACATCAATTTTGTTTTGTAAGTGTGGATAATGCTGATATCGGAACACCCCATACTATTAAACGCAGCTATGTTCTATCGAATTTTTTTCAACTTAAACTTTACATCATATGTATACAAATAGACATTACATTTTGTAAGTGAGAAAGAACACTCTATCGTAAAATAAAGCAAAATCTACCTGTGCATTATAAGTAACTAAGGCTTGTAGGGGCGCCTGTGGCAATAACCTTTTTGTGTGTGTGGTCCAAATCCCCAAATAACTTATTCTAGTTTGATAAATACAAAACATTTAACCTCCTGATGTGTACACAAAGTATTTTATAATTAAAAATCATCAAATCCTCTTTTTACATCGTTGTTGTTTCCAAAAATAAAGTGTAGGCTAAAACAATGACGTCATGCTCTATTTTCTTTACCGCATGAATCTGTAATTTATAATTATGTTGCACTCCTCTTAAAGCACAATTTATATTAAAATACAATCTCAAACAAGGATGTCATAGCGTTACGGATACTTCAATCCAGTTAGTGAGTGAGTGACTTGGGAAATACTATTGTTTTATTTTGCGCACCATAAAGCACCGGAACAAACTTATGTTATCAGTTGCGTACTTCTTTAGAAAAGTAAGGTATCATGATAAGAATTGTGTATTTCTTTTGAAATCATTTGAAATTTTATTTTCTATTCACTGCGGCACATTATTAGAAACTTGTGTTACTAAACAAGAATATTTTTAGTAACTTAAACATTCGTTTACAAGTCAAAATTAATATAAAAAGAAACCATTTTAAATTTTGCAAGTATATAATACTTACTAAAACTATAAATTTGTATATTTAGTTTAATCTATATGTTTCCTAAACTTTATCATTTCTGTACCAGTCAAAGTATTTAATTTCCTGAAAGTGTCAAGCCACTTTACTTCGGTCCCCATCATAAGGGACACAATGTCAATAAAATTTTCACTGAGCCCTGTATCTATCTCAGTGCTGCCAGCGCTAGGTTTTTCAACCTAGATCTAGGTTTTTTTGACCTCGTCTAGGTTTCTAGGTTTTTTATTTCAAAAATGGTCATAATCTAGGTTTTTTTAAAAATTGTTTTGTTATAGTAAATATTCAGTGTGTATGAAACAAAATAATTTAATATATGCAATTAACATTTTTAATAATTCGATTTTTTCAAAAATAAAAATAAGCAGTATGTAGCAACAGTATTTTTAGCCACTCTTTGATGTTCCATTATTATATCTATCATAATCTATGTCTATGGCTCTATGCTACTAAATTCGAAATATGGCGCCATATGTCTGTACAATTCTGGTAGAGCACCAGCTCGATGATACTTTCGCGCACTAATTTTATAGGTACAAGATAAAACAACTTGATTGAGCAAAAATATTCAATTTTATTAGACTATTAGAGGCTCTAAAATTTTCTTCTGTTGGCGATGAGACAAAAAACTCTGAAGTATATGTGGTATTGAGTGTAGGCTAAAGATAATCTAATACAAGACTCAGATAGTCATAGTGAACTATTCCAAGAATGCTGATAAGATTGCCAAAGGATTTATAAAGATAATTACATAAACTTAATAAGTGATAAATAAATTCAAATGTAAGTATAATTTACAAATAGTTATGTAGAATATATTAATAAATGCCAATGCCTAAACGATTTTGGGGAAGGATGGAATGTAATCATACTTTTGTGAGATTTGTTACAAGGGGGAGGGGGCTGTTTAAGAACTGTGACGTCACTTAAAAATGCGCAACTTTAAATGAAAGCTCCACTTTAATATTAGATTCCTAACTATTTAGTGACGTTTTAAATGGCCTCACACCATTTACGCTATTGGATTACACCATTACACTTACACTGAATACATACTTGAATAATGCTTGACAATAAAAATTATTTGAGACATGCTCTGTTTGAAATAAGGGGATGGGGTGGGGTGGGGAGCTTTGTGACGTCATTTTTGTTTATTTTTAGCATGCCTAGGTTTTTTTCTCTTTTTTTCCTTCTGATCTAGGTTTATTTTGACATGTTGGCTAGGTTTTTCCTAAAATTGTCGCTGGCAGCACTGATCTATCTGCAGAGTGGGAATCCTCCCCAGGTCCACAATGCTCAGGACCTAATAAAATCCCTCCTTTGACACCAACTTTCCTTTGAAATACGCCCATTGATACTAAATAAGTTGTTTCACTAGCCCCCTTTCCTCCCTTCACTCATATAATCCACACCCCTTGCATTCGCTTGTGGTTCTTGTGTCTATTAATAAGTGTTGACCTACATAAACTGATGTAAATAATGCGTACAATGTTGTCAGCATTTAAAATTATAAAATTAATTAGTTACTAACAGTTTCAAATGGGTAAGTCGTCGGCCGCGGGGACGGACTGCATAGAGATAAATGAGGCCATGTTTGGTTTTGTAAAGAAAAACATTCCTACTTTTACTTTGACATTACATTTACTTTGAAATACGCAGATATAGGATTTCCGATTATAGACGTTGTTTATCTACCCCATCTCCTCCCTACATTCGATTGTGTTTTGGGTGTTCGTTGCAACGTGTTGCTTGTCCAAAATTAAAAAAAACGGATACACCAAAATTCGTCATTTTTTAAGTCAATAAATTAGTTACTAACCGTAAGTCTAAGATACGGATAAGAAACCATCCGTAAATGACGTTTTCCCCCAAGGGGAGGAGGCGGTCACACATTTGTGACGAAGGGTGTGGTGTGTTTTAAAGATGTGACGTCACATCAAAACGTGCAACTTATAATGAAAGTTCCACTTAAAAACTTGAATGCTTACAATTTATTTAATGACGTTTACATGGATTTAGCGTGTATCGATTTTAGAGTTCAACTTCCCATTAAATAAAAACTTAAGTGACAATAAAGTTAATTGACACATGCTTATTTTCAAAAAGGAAGTACGGCTTTTTATGGGGGTGGGGGGCGCTGCAAATCTTTGTGAGGACATGTAAGAGGGGGTTCTAAGATTTTGTGACAATCGGGGAGTGAGCGAGGTTATAAATCGGTCAAAATTGGGTGACGTCATTTAGGAACGATGGCCGTGTGAGTACTGTTTTAAATGAGGTGAATGGGAGGTAGCTAGGTATGATTGTATAGCGGACATGACGGGGAAAATTATGCGATGTTTCGAACGGGTAACCCGGGTACCCGTTCGAAATTTTGACGGGTACCCGGGCAGCATTTTTCAACAAATTGACAGCCCTACTTACCAGTAAAGCTGCTGCATCACATCTGGTGTCAGGCGTCTTATGAGTTTGTTCTGATACTTTTTCCAACAGCCCTACTTGTTAATCTACTACTTCATAAATTGCAATAATAGCTTCTGATAGTGCACTCCAATGTGTTTCAGAGTTCCTCTTCATTGTGATTGGCTAAACTCTTTTTAATTCTTCCCAACGAGTTGTTGAACGGGAGAAATAATATTTTTTTTACTTTCAACTGTTCCAAAAAACGTGATAGTAACTGGGTCCTGTTTAGCTTGGTGCACAGTTTAAGCTGTGGTTGTCATTGTTGATGAACATCACTTTGTGATTTCTGGCACATATTCGCTGTTGAAGGCTGTATATATGCCCAGTCCTTGCAGCAGGACTGTCAAAACATTGGGACCGACAGTCGGCTAGTGGTATGGTATTAGATTCCACTTTCTCTATGATTACTCTTTCAAGCTTTGCTACATCTTTGGAATGTATCTCCACAAAATCTAAAAATGATTCTTTTATGGTTACTTTTTTAGTTTGAAATCCACAGCTACATATCTGATGACTTGAGAAATATTTTCTCGGTGTCCTAGATCGAGTGTTGAGTCATACTTGTTACCGTCGTACTTGTTTTTTATGATTTCACTCAACACCTGATTTCTTACAGTCGATCTAAGTGGGGGGGGGGGGGATTTCATTTTGGACTTCCGGTGATAAATAAGCTACTGAAGCTGGATTTTGTCGGGCATTATATAGGTGTTTGTCTAACATTAAACATGACCAGAAATAAAATTATTCAAACTTATTTTATTTATTTCAGCATTTTCTGTTTTTTCGGTGATTTCGAACAATTGATCAAACATCTCAAAGTTACCTTGAATTTAACTTTCTTTTCCAAAGATCAAGCTTTATCGTAAAAGCAAAAATTTCAGCCAAGTAAGCCAGAACAGCAAACCATAAGCCATGGTTCAAATGATCAACAAGCTTTGAGTTTTCTCTAAAGAAACTCTCTTACGTCATCACGCAATTCAAACAGTCTGATAACCAGCGAACTTCAGAATACATCAGTAACTGTTATTATCTTTCTTATATGTTACAGACGCTCCTTCTGTACAGAAGATTATTGCGTCCTACGTATTTCTATGGTTTGTGTTTAGTCCTGTATTCTTACTAGAGTTTTAAAAGATGATAAAGTGGTGGCTTTCCTGGTTTCTTCAGGCAACCCATTCCACGCCCGAATACCGGACGGAAAGAAAGAAAACTTGTATGTGTTTGTTCTTGCATATGGAATAAGAAAGGTGTTTTTATCTTTATGTCTATTTGAGGGTTGTATTAGGTTATCTTTGTGTTGTATTTCTAAATTAGAATTAATTGCCTTATGTATAATTACTAATTTATTCTTGGTTCTTCTATCCTCTAGTGTTTCAAGGTTTAATGATTTAACTAACGGTGTTACTCTTGTCAGTTTTGAATATTCTCCAGTAATGAATCTGGCAGCTCTTTTTTGTATTTGTTCTAACTTATCAATATTTTCTTTGGTGGATGGGTCACATACTGAAGATGCATATTCTAGTATAGGTCTCACCAGGGTGAGGTAGCATTTTAGTTTTATATCTTTGTTACATTTGTAAAAGTTTCTTTTTATAAAGCCTAAGGTTTTGTTTGATTTTTTAATAACTTCATTGACATGGGGATTCCAAGATAGTTTCTCATTTATTATGACTCCTAAGTATTTCGCATCTTTAGTTTGGGTTAGTTCTTTTCCATGAATGAAATATTTTGAATTTATTTGTTTCTTTTTCTTTGTTACTCTTAGCAGTTGACATTTTTCTGGGTGGAAGGACATACTCCAGTTAGTTTCCCATTTTATTAATTCATCTAAGTCTTTTTGTAAAATTTTGCTATCTTGTTCTGACTTGATTGTTCTATAGATTATACAATCATCAGCAAATAACCTAACTTTAGTTCCTGTTGAGATATTGTTGGGTAAGTCATTTATATAAATTAAAAATAGTAAGGGACCTAGGACAGTTCCTTGTGGAACTCCTGAGTTAACCTTTATTGGTGTAGATTTAGAACCATTAATTATTACAGTTTGCTCCCTACCCAATAGGAAATCTTGGATCCAGTGATGTAAGGGACCTGAGATTCCAAAGTATTTAAGTTTTTTGAGTAAACTAAGGTGGTGAACTTTGTCGAATGCTTTTGAGAAGTCTAGTAATATTGTATCTATTTGATCATTATTATCTAAGCCTTTTGATAGATCATCTATTAGGCCTATCAATTGTGTTTCACATGATCTGTTCTTTCTAAAGCCATGTTGGTGTGGGCATAGGGCATTATATTTGTCAAGGTGGTTAACTATTCTGCTATATATTATGTGTTCCAGTAATTTACATGTGATACTAGTAAGTGATACAGGTCTGTAATTACCAGGGTCNTTTATTTAAATTTATTGAAATTTCCTTGTCGCCTGAGGCAGAAAATGATGATGCAAAATATTTGTTAAGGATATTAACTTTATTTTCATTATCATTATAAGTTTTATTATTTGAGCCTTTTAGTGTGGCTATACCTGAAGGCTCCATTTTTTTAGATTTGATAAAGGACCATAAGTTTTTATTATTATCTTTAGTTATCACATTTTTTATATAATTATTTTGGAGGTTACGGCTTAGTTTCTGTGTCAGGTGTTTAATTTTTAAGTATTTTTTGTGTATCCTTTCTAAATTGGTAGCCTTAAATTTCTTAAATAAATTCTCCTTTAGTTTGCAATACTTTTTAAATTTAAAATTGAACCAGCATTTATTAATTCTATTTGAAGTTATTTTTGTTGGAACATTCTGATCCATTATGGTTTTTAGATTTGTCTTTATTTCCTTCCATATTTCTTCTACAGGGCTAACTATGCTGAATTCACTTAGGAAATTTTGTTGGAAATTAGAAGCTGATTGGTGTAATTTTATTAAGTTGCATTTATTCCAAAGATATATTGTTCTTCTAGGCATCTTATTTATTTTAGAATTTATTGTGTTGGTTACCCTAACAATATCATGGTCAGACAGCCCAGGAATTATTGTGCAGTCTACTACTAGTCCTGGTCTGTTTGTTAGGAATAAATCTAGTATTTTGTTTTTCCTAGTTGCTTTTTTTACTATCTGTTCCAGGTTTATGTTGTTATTGTGTCTAAGAAATGTTCATTAATTTCTTTATTATTTTGGTGGCTATCGATTGTATATTTTTTCCAATTTATATCTGGAAGATTTAAGTCCCCCATAGTCCAAATTACAGCATTTTAATGATTATTCAAGATTCATATTCAAACATGAGGAAACAAGAGACGAGAATTTAATGGACGAGCTTTGATAAAATTTTAAAACTTTTATGGCCTAGGACATATATTTTATGTCTGCGTTAATTCTTTTGCTTGCTAGTCTTTCTCGATGAATCATACAGGGCTTAAATTTTTATGCTCTGCTCACGGACAAATTGGGACAACTTCGCGGACCACTAGTGGTCATTAATCATTGTGGTTGCTTTTTAACTTTAAGTCATCTCTGTTTGTTCTATTAATAGAATAGCATTTGTCTCTTACTGCTCCCCTAGTTCCCCAGCTCACATTTATATATATACTAGAGGCAAGTACCCGGCTTCTCACGGGTTTTAAATAAGGTTTTCTGTAGAAGCTAACACAATTCTTTTTCGCAAATTAGCGTTAGGAGAATGAACTTAACAACTTCCAAAAGTTTCATTCTTCTACCTACACGGGAAATAGTAGAATGGGTGATTTTCAGTATTTATATAGCGTGTAGTAGTAAAAAAAAATACATTTGGGCCCCCGGCTCCCAGTAAGTGATAATTTAAATATTTTTTCACCTGTTATCACTGCAGGCGTGTACTCAACGATTTCCTCAAATTGCATGCTTCCACCTAATCAGAAATAGGAGAAATAGTAATTTTCAATTTTTATATAGCCCATCTAAGTAAAATACGTTTTTGGGCCCCCAGCCCCACATGAGCGGGAAATTTAAACGACATCTACTTAAGAAATTTCATCATGTAATGTCGTATACGTGATCTAAATTTCACAATATTTCGCTGTCTGAATTGTGTTAATATAGCTCATTTAGGAAAAAATAATAATTTGGGCCCCCGGCAACCCATGAAAAAGGAAGCCATTATTTCCAGTAGAGTCTGCTCAATAATTTCCAAACATTTCATGTTTTTAGGACACGGTACATTGGAGAATAAGTGATGAGTTTGTTTCTAAAAAAAGAAAAAAAAACATTTGGGCCCCCGGCCCCCAATGAGTGGGAAGTTTGAAATTCTTTTTCGCAAATTAGCGTTAGGAGAGTGTACTTAACAACTTCCCAAAGTTTCATTCTTCTAACTACACGGGAAATAGAAGAATGGTTGAGTTTCAGTATTTATATAGCGTATATAAGTAAAAAAAAAACAACACTACATTTGGGCCCCCGGCTTCCCATGAGTGGGAAGTTAAAAATTGTTTATCGCAAAATATCGTCGCTTTAGCGTACTTAACAACTTGCCAAAGTTTCATGCTTCTATCTATCAGTAAAATAGGATATTTAGTGATTTTTAGTTTTTATATATAGTTTATATAAGAGAAAAAACTAAATTTGGGCCCCCAGCCCCCAGAAGGAAGTAATTTAAATATATTTTTGCCTGTTACCATTGCAGAAGTATACTCAACTATTTCCTAAAATTTCATGCTTCTGCCTCCTCGAGAAATAGAAAAATTGTTGATTTTCATTTTTTATATAGCCCAAATAAGGAAAAAAAAGTTGTTGGGCCCCCAGCGCCCATGAGTATGAATTTATGGAACGAAACCTATTTAAGAACCTTCCCCATATAATT
>MUZC01000768.1:26376-37491 GCA_002072015.1 Radix auricularia | reverse complement strand
AGACAGACAGACAGACAGACAGACAGACAGACAGACAGACAGACAGACAGACAGACAGACAGACAGACAGACACACACACACACACACAACAAATGCGTCTTATATATATATAGATATAGATATATATATAATCAGAATCCTACATTGTGGATGTATCATTTATTTATGAGTAGAATGGCGCCCCTTAACGCTCAATTGTGGCTCCAAAATGCTGTTTGTCAACTGGTTTGTAATGAAGATATTTTTGGAGCTCCAAAATTCAATCTCGCAAACGTATTTAGGGTACATTAGATTACCTCAAAATTAAATTATATAATTAGTTTTAATACTCATTTAGGCCCCCCCCTAACGTGGCGCCCGGATACATATGTCCCCCCCCCTGTCCCCCGTCGCTACGCCACTGTCAGTGAGGGAACAGGGAACGGAATCTAGCAGAGGGTTCACTTGTTTCATTCTCGCTTTAAGACCAGAATACACACCCGCCATATTGCTAGCACTGTCGTAAGACTTTCCACAGAATACACACCCGCCATATTGCTAGCACTGTCGTAAGACTTTCCAGGCAATCGGCGACATCCAAGTCGTGATTTTTCAAAGTCTCCAGGAAAACTTTGACCAGGACTTCCTTCTGTTTCATCGCCGAAATTTGGAATACATTTTTAAAAATCGTTCGAAAGAACATCCGTCTTCAGAGACACATCTCATTATGAAAGAAAGTTGAACAACATGAGAAACGCCCGGGGTAGAGCCCAGAGAGATCGAGAAGTATTTGGCATGTCTTATTTCAGTCACGATTGTATTTATTAACTTTCATGCCATGATATTGATCATTGTGTCACACATTTTTGACGAAAGATATGACATTGTGACACTTCCATTGTTACCGTTGAGTTTTTTTTTGTTCAAGTCCAGACAATGATCAAACTCAGCAAAAAATTCTGGCTCATGGCATAGATCCCACTGTTTATTTTAAAATCCAAATGTATCATGAAAACTTCTAAATGGTAATCCGAGTGAAAAAAATGACGTCACAAGAGCCGCATATGCCTTAAAACCTTATGCCAGTATTTTATTTTTTCTTCCGTTTGAAGAACAAGACTCTTGCCAACTCTACGGCCATCATTCTTTATAGATAATAGTGTTGCAAATGCTGATCTTTTTTCGTCAGAACTCTCATGTACCTTCATTCTTTGAATAGCGTTTTCCCAGTCGTTGAACCCTGTATTAGCTAGAGACCACAATTTCCCAAATATGTCTTGAACTTGAACTTGAACTATCCCTTAACCCGACGCTGGGTCGTTGGGGCACCATTTTGAGCTGCGCACTAACTCATGCCAAGTGTCACGGTTCTGAGCTGCCTTCTGGGAATCGCTAAATGAAAGGCCGGTCCACTCTTTGATGTTGTCCTCCCAACTCTTCCTTGGTCTGCCTCTTTTCCTTCTTCCCTGGACTGTGCCTTGCAATATCGTCTTTGAGAGACCTCCAGATCTTGACACGTGTCCGTACCATCGTAGTTTCCTCTTTTTAATTGAGGTGAGAAGGTCCTCGTAAGGGCCAATGACAGCACTTATTTTGTCGCGGACCGCTTCGTTCGTGATGTGCGCCGTGTAGGAGATGTTTAATACCTTTCGAAAACATCTAATCTCAAGCGCACTAATTCTTTTTTGGAGGTCTGCGGTGAGCGTCCAAGCCTCACAACCATAGAGGAAGACTGACATCGCCAGAGAGCGCATTAGTCGAATCTTTGATCTCAGGGAGAGCTTCTTGCTTTGCCAGATGTTTTTCAGTTTGCTTAGTGCTGCAGTTGTTTGGGCCGTTCTGGCAAGAATTTCTGGTTTTGAGCCTTCATCGGATATTACAGCCCCTAAATATTTTAAGGTAGGGACCTCCTCGAGTTTTTGACCGTTTATCCGTATTTCACTTGTGAAATTCTTATTTGCCATGACCTTGGTCTTTTCTGCATTAATTTCTATGCCATAGGCCTTCGACGTCTTCTCTAGCTTTGCAAGGAATTCTTTTAGTTCGTCCTCGCTGCCAGCTAGGCCGTCTATGTCATCGGCGAAGCGTAAGTTAGTTATGATCCTTCCTCCGATGCTGACCGTTCCGACATGGTCTTCGAGCACATCAGTCATAATTCTTTCTAGGAAGAGGTTGAAGAGGATGGGGGAGAGTAAACACCCTTGTCTAACACCAACAGTGGTCTTGAACCAATCTCCCAGCTTGCTGTTGTAGAGTACTGCGCTGGATGCTCTGTTGTATAGGTTCTTGATCACAGTAATGAGGTTGGCGTTAATATTGTACTTGTGCATGGTTGCCCACAGTGCTGCATGCCACACTCTGTCAAACGCCTTTTTGAAGTCTATGAAGACATGAAAGAGGTCCCTCTGGTGTTGCAGATGTTTTTCACAGAGCACTCGCAAGTTGAAGATCTGCTCTGTTGTGCTCCTTCCTGCTCTGAAGCCTGCTTGTTCTTCTGCAATGATCTGCTCTGCTTGTGGTTTTAGTCTGTTTAGTATTACCATGAGCATGACTTTGCTGGGGTGACTGATCAGGCTAATTGTGCGGTAGTTCTGACACAATTGTAGATTACCCTTCTTTGGGAGCGTTATAACCAGCGATTGAGTCCAGGGTGTTGGCCATTCTCCTGTCTGCCAGATCTTGTTGCACATGCTAGTTAGAATGTTTATTACTGGGTCACCTCCTGCTTGAATCAGTTCACCTGGGATGTTGTCTGCTCCAGCCGATTTCCCCTTTTTCAGCTTTCGCACAGCAAGCTCCACCTCATCACGGAGAATGTAATGCATGTCCATGTTAGATGACGTTGGGCAATTGAGCACTGATTCGTCGCCCTTTGAGTCTTCATTGTATAGCTCAGAACAGTATTCGGTCCATCTTTTTATTATTTCTTGTTCTTCTGTAATACATTTCTCAGATTTATCTTGAATTGTTGAGATGCGACCTTGCTTTGTGGATGTCAGATCTTTGACAATCTTGTAAGCCTTTTTTGAGTTGTTTCTCTGTAGATTATCATCGATGTCTGAGCATTGTTGTTCTATCCAGTTTGTTTTTGCTTTATTCATTTCTTTCCTGATCTTTTTGTTGATTGTTCTGTATTTGATTGCTCCTTCTGCAGTATTCTTTACGTTCTTAAGTTTTCTTCTTTCATCGCACATCTCTAGGATATAAGTGGAGACCCATGGTTTTTTTATGGCATGTTTTTTGCCAAGTATATCTTTTGCTGTCTCAATTATTGTGGTATTGAAGGTATCAGTGATTAGATCTATGTCCATATCCTTTTCCGATTCACAAAGTGTGGTAAGTGGAGCAAATTTCCCTCCAATTTTTGCCCTGAACGCCTCTGCGACTACCGGATCTTTCAATTTTTCAAAGTCAAAGCGTAATCGTGTATTGCTTTGTTTTGCTATCCTTTTCAGGTGTAGATGGAAAGTCATCAGCACCAGGTTATGGTCGCTGCCGATATCCGCTCCAGGGAAGCTTCTAGTATTAGCTGCTTTAATGCATGATTTAAATCGTCTTTTGACCAGTATGTAGTCTATTTGGTTACTATGTTCCCCGCCTGGGCTGTACCGTCCATATTCTGGATTTTTTATGGTGACCAATTGTGTTAGCTAGAAGGAGGTTGTTGTATCGTGCAAATTCGAGGAGTCGAATCCCTCTATCGTTGGTCAGGTCATTGCAAGAGTGTCCGCAAGTATCTGCCCACTTGGTACATACATCTACTCCAATCTTCGCATTCCAGTCACCTTGGACGACGATAATATCTTTCTTTGGTGTTTGATCCATGATGTCCTGTACTTGGTCATAGAAGGCCTCAATTTCACTATCATCATGGCTGGATGCAGGAGCATATGTCTGTATAATTGTGATATTGAAGGGTGTTGCTTTCAGGCGGATGGTGATGATGCGGCTGGAGACAGGACGACAACCAATGACTGAGTTTGTTGTATTTTTATGGATTAGGAATCCAACTCCATGTTCGTGTCTATCCTCCCTGCCGCTGAAGTAGATTTTGTGTTCAAATATATCAAGGAGCGCAAAAAACTTAACATTTCTCTTCGAAAATATCAGCCAAGGTCGAGATCGTGTTTCACCATTGTTTAATGTTTGGATTAAAAATTACAGTGATAGATATCTGGTTTTATCTGTCTCTGAGTGCTGACAATGAGAAAACAAACATTAGGAAACACTGCGCATTTGACTAATGTGCAGTGTACGCAAAATGTAGTAAAATATTGATCATTGTATTATTTTCGATAAAGCTCTTTGATAATGCAGGACAGGCTTTTGGGCTTATGTAAAGATTCCACTATTGGGCCACTAGGCTGGCTGGTAACGTAGGCCAGGGCCTTGCAAGCCTAGGCCAGGAACTTGTAGGCCTGAGCCAGGACCTTGTAGGCCAGGGCCGTGCAGGCCTAGGCCAGGGCCTTGTAGACCAGGGCATTGTAGAAATCTGGCAATAGCTACAAAGCAAGCTCCCACGTAAACACCACTTATAAATTGTGTGTCTGTGTTTTTAAGGCGTACACAATCCTTGTCTCGTTGCTTTTTTATTTATGATATGTTTAAAATATCATTAGTTTACGAAAACCCGTTTTCAAAATTTGTGACATCCGGTCTGAGAACTGGCTAAACATATTTCAGTGAAGGTTAAATAAAGATGAGATGATGAAGATGACTTTGTCTGAGCTTCTACGAAAGAGAGGGTCAAATATTTGGGGAATATCTAGGGAGTAGTGGTATTTAAATGGTCAGTTTAAATAAATAGCAGCAACGCCTCATTGGCGGCTGGGTAGCGAAGTCAATAGTGCGCTCGCCTCTGTGGGGCGTGGGATCTAGCCCATGATAAAGCCACAATAAAAATATTGATGAATGACTATCACTAAAAAGTCCTCCGCTGGCGTGGAGAGGATATGGGCGCCGCCAAGGTCTACCAAAGCCACGAGAAATTTTTAAAGGAAACATTAGAACCCCCTGCGACCACGAGGCTATGGGGCACAAAATCCCTCCACCTACTAAAAAAAAAATCCAGTCGGACCTCTTTAAGTCGAACTTACAGGGACCGGGAAAAAGTCAACTTACAGAGTTTTCAAGCTGGGGAAAAAAGCGTAATAGACGCAGAATGTGATAGAACTTACATTTAATTCGATACTGGGGGGTTTTATACCTAGAGACGTTCGACTTACAGAGGTCTGTCTGACTGTACTTGACACTCATATAAGTCATTCTCTTTATACAGATGTAAGCGACACTCATATAAGTCATTCTCTTTATACAGAAGTAAGCGACACTCATATAAGTCATTCTCTTTATACAGAAGAAATCGACACTCATGACTTTTTTTTAAATAGCTAATTTGTTTTGAGCAAGAAGTGGATAAAATAAAGAACTGGTTTATAAGATCAATATGTAACTGGTATTAGTTTACAATGGAGGCAAAACGTCTTGACTGTGAATCTTTGGAGCAAGCAGATGGTGCTACTGTAGGGCTAATTATAATTGAACGACAGCTGGGAAATTGTCTTATTGATTCGATGTCTAAATATTAATTTTTAAAACATTAAAATATTAGAACATTCCTAAAATTCATTGTTTTACATTCATAGAATTGCCGTTTGACGTTCTCAGTTAATGGTAAACAATTAATACATTATAGTAATAGAGATTTTAGCCTTAGAGTGACTTGTTTGAGTTAATGACTTTAAAACAACAAGAAATAAGGAGTCGGTTAATTAGTTGAAATGTGGTCCAATATTTGTACCGCTCTGGTAGAGAAAATGTTCAACTCCAGTCTCTCTCTCATTCTCTCCCTCTTTCTCTATCCTTTTCTCCTTCTCTCTCTCTCTCCCCCCTCTCTCTCTCTCTCCCCTCTCTCTCTCTCTCTCTCTCTCTTATCTTAGATATACAGACGCTCCTTCTATGCAGAAGATAATTGCGTCCACAGACCATGAGAGATGATCTGTTGGCAAGTGATGCAGCGGTCACAGGCCACGGCTATAGGGGTTCCACGCATTACCCCAGCCGCCTAACTATTGTCTAGTTAGGTACCCATTCAGAGCTGGGTGACTCGGGGACTCTTCAGGCCCCGATAACAAATCCTCACCTTCGTGTGGATTCGAACTCGTGACCATCAGTATGACAGTCGAGAGCGCTACCTCTCTCCAATACCTACCTTTTTTCGCTCACTCACTTTACTTAAGTCACTTAAGATCATAGATTATTTGGAGAGATTTCTAGAACATACGGTTAAATTGGTCAATTTTATTTTAAAAAAAGAAAAAGTAAACTTACTATTGTCAACGCACATTTTAGAAATGGAGACAATTTTGTATTAAGAAACCGTAAAAAACAAAGTTTTTGACAATAAATCCTTTGTATCTAGACATAGCTAAAATAATGTTCATGATAATACGCAGCGCTCGACAATCCAAAAATATAACGTTTTATCTTTGTCTCAAGTATAGAAAGGATTTATAGTAAAACTCTAATACGAATACAGGACTAAACACAAAACATAGATATACGTTGGACGCAATAATCTTCTGTACAGAAGATAATATATAAAATAAGAAAAGAAAAAAAAACAAAAAAACTTCCATTCTGCCTGCTAAGTTTCAGCTCAAATTTGATCACGGGAAAAAGGTTTATATAAACATGTTTAACATAGTGCGCACCGCGAAAAAGATTAGCAATTAATAGCATTTACATTTACAGATCTGGAATATATTTTACAAAAGTATCGTCAATATAATACGCACCACACAGCGCAACAGGGAAGTATAAAAAAAAAAGTCGTTCAATATAATAAGCTCAAAAATTAATATGCTTCACGTAAATAAATAGAGATTATCTAAACATTAAATAATTAAATCACAGTACATTCGATTGATCTGAAATTTTGATACATTTTATCATCGGCAAGAGTCTGCCTGCCAAATTTCAGCTCGCTAGCTAACGAGGAAGTGGATTAAAAAGTATTTATATAAAGAGATAATAAATAAAATATTCTAAAAATTCAATAATTTAATTACAATACATTCAATCAATCTGAAATTTTGATACATTATTTTTATCATCGGCACGAGTCGGCTTGCAAAATTTCAGCTTGCTAGCTTACGAGGAAGTGGGTTAAAATAGATTCAAAGCTTTTTCGGCAAGCAAACAAACAATCAAGGTTTCAAGCAGACTCCACGAGTTAAAATGATTTCATTTTTTAAAACCATAAGATAACAAGTTTTTTCTTCTATAAATCCTTTGTATACGAGACATAACTATAAAGATGTGCATTGTAATATGCAGCGCAAGACAATCCGAAAATACAAAATTTTAGTTACGTCTCGTAAAACATGTATAATATAATGCTCACCGATCGTGAAAATATTTATAAAAAGTATTTCCAAAATAATACGCACCTTATTGCACGACAGAAAAGGTTGTATAATATAATACTCACCACGACACTCTATCTCAAAATTAACATGATATATAAAGATAAATTTTACAAATCTAAAAATTCAATAATTTAAAAAACTGTACATTCGATCGATCTAAAATTGTGTACATCATTTTTATCATCGGCACGAGTCTGCTTGCAAAATTTCAGCTCGCTAGCTTACGAGGAAGTGGGTTAAATCGATCCCAAGCTTTTTCGGCACGCAAGCAATCAAAGGCTCAAGCAGACACAACTAGTTAATATAAAGGATTTAAAGATATAGTATTGTTTTAAAAGGCATAGGCAGGTAAACTTAGAAGTCGTAATGTTTGATTATTGATATTTGAGCCTATGATAGAGGAAGAAATCACTTCGAATCCAGTGATAGTACATTTTCAAGGGATCTAAGTTATTGTTTATAAAATAGCATGCTTGAATTTGCTGCTGCTGTAATTATATCTTTGTTTGCAGTGGCGTAGGTATGGGAGGAGGTTCAAATTTGAAGGCCTCGGGTCCCCACTTGAGGGGGATCCCAAATTAGTGGCCGAAATGTTTTACGTTAAATATTACGCCACCGCTGTGTATTTGGGCCCCGAAAGAGGTTAAGCTCCCCACACCCCTACAAATTCCTAGCTACGTCACTGTTTATTTGTTGTGTCATGCTGCACTATTATATCTTTGCTTCAGGGTATACGTTACTTTAACGTGTAGTCTTGATCCACTTTTCTGGGAAATATAAGGTCGAATATGATTAAGATTTATTCTATAGAATGCTCAACACGGTCTAATGCTAAAAAACACATTTTTCATCAAAATTTAAATTTAAAAAAAAAAAAAAAGTGATATTGTTTAGAAAGAGGAAATACTTCACCACACAATAACTATAAATACGTAACAACAACAAAATCTATAGTTTCAGTTAATCTCAAAAAACATTTTCTATAAAAAGTCGTCTTCACGATGTGCATAATTTTAAAATTAAATATGATGAAAGCTAAATAACATCTGTAGACTACATCTTGATTTTATGAATTTCTGTTAAAATATAACAAATATCCGGATTATATTTAAATCTGTGAGCCACAGCGCATATTTCCGAAAAAAGTCCTTTATATATTGTTTTAAGCCTTGTTTTCTACTTCTTCCTACAGTTAAAAGTTAAAAGCCTTGTTTTCTACTTCTTCCTACAGTTTTAAGCCTTTTTTCTACTTCTTCCTACATTTTTAAGCCTTGTTTTCTACTTCTTCCTACAGTTAAAAGCCTGGTTTCCTACTCCTTCCTAAAGAAATTTACGATAAATCTCATAGCCCGTAGCCTCATATCCGAAGCGATAGAGAAGACAAGAATTGTGTCCATAAAAGAGGCGAAAACTCGCACACATGTCGCTGAATGAACAAAGTCGAGCACAGCCAAAATTTTGTGTGAACATCAAAGATTTCATTCAGTCTATCAGAGTACCGGAAGTTTGTCAGCCCTGTGAGATTGGTGCGCTTGAAGATGAACGATTTGGTACCGGTGCTACTAGAAGAGGGCTCTGCTGCTGTCATCGAATCTTCTATTGCCGAATTGCACGCCACGCTTGCTGAAAATAATAAGTGTGTTTTTAGCGCATTTTCGAGATGTCGAAATCGCTATTGCACCCGTTTTGTCCGTCCGTCCGTCCGTCCGTCTGTCATCACCCTTGATCACAGCATCCATAAGTCCTGGACCCATTATGTATATATGTTTTTTGTATGCCCTGACCTGCCATTTGTGCATCAACACTCAGTTACTCGATCCGTTTAAAAACCCCGTTAAAACTACCAAAAAATATTTCGAATCGAGAGGTAACACTAGCGCAGGGAACGGCCGCCATTGCCGGAAGTCGAATGCATAATTCTTCAAGCATTGAAGAGTGGTGCGAAAGGGTGCAAAAGAATTAGTTGTTTTTTTTTTAGTTGACGTCATTAGAATATGTGTAAAAGTTTAGAGAGTTTTACGTCATCATTTGTCGTGACTTGTAGTTGGATTAAAGAGAAAATAATTTTTTTTAAAAAAATGTAAAGAAATGACTTTTAAATAAAAAAATGTCAGGTATATTCATTACACAAGAAAATTCATAAAAATATGTCTAAAATCTAAACACAATTACTGATAGCTACATAATTCTGATATCTAACATAAGTACTGATACATAATACGAAAATGCGCTAACACGTCCTGAATTCCAATAGGTACCAGGCTTAACATGCTTTTTTAATTAGTTATTTCAACTCTTAACAACTTTTAAACATTTTTTTTTACAAATATACATCTACATGTCTATTATTTAAAACAAAACAAATGGGGGGAAAAGTATGTCTTTACTTATAAAAATTTTAACATTTTAAATTTTATGTCTCAATATTTAGAAAAACTCAAATTAAAAATTTATACATTTTATGATTTAAATCACCCAAGCGTACTCAGACGAGAGAAGAAAAAAGTTGCTTTTTCAGAACATGCCGCGTTTGATACAAGTGAAGTCGTATCATAAGAGGGGATTTTGTGGCTATCACAATGACCAACCGCCTTAACTTTCCCCAAATAATTTCAGGTATCTATTCGAAGCTGACATGACTCAAGGATACTCTTGGTCACAGAAAAAGCCCATGTCTTCAGTCTTCACGGACATTCGAACTCATGGCCCTGGGTGCGCCACCATGCCCCCACAGATATGAAAGGTCGAACTCATGGCCCTCGGTGGGACGTGGTGGTCGAGAGGTAGCGCTCTCGACTGTCATACCGATGGTCACGAGTTCGAATTCACACGAAGGTGAGGATTTGTTCTCGGGGCCTGAGGCGTCCCCGAGTCACCCAGCTCCGAATGGGTACCTAACTAGACAATAGTTAGGCGGCTGGGGTAATGCGTGGAACCCCTATAGCCGTGGACTGTGACCGCTGCATCGCTTGCCAACAGATCATCTCTCATGGTCTGTGGACGTAATTATCTTCTGCATAGAAGGAGCGTCTGTATATCTAAGATAAGAAATGTCACCATGCCCCCACAGATATGAAAGGTCGAACTCATGGCCCTCGGTGTGTCACCATGCCCCCACAGATATGAAAGGTCGAACTCATGGCCCTCGGTGCGTCACCATGCCCCAACAGATATGAAAGGTCGAACTCATGGCCCTCGGTGCGTCACCATGCCCCCACAGATATGAAAGGTCGAACTCATGGCCCTCGGTGCGTCACCATGCCCCTACAGATATGAAAGTTTCTTCTTTAGGTAAACTTATCTTTCTGTTATGGCAAAGATGTCTTTGCGTAATCATTTGAAATGTTATTCTTAAAATAAAAGTTTGCTTATAAATATATACAAAGATAATAAGAGTTGGATTGTGTACGTTCTAATAGACGACAATTATCATGGATCACCAGACACAGCATGAGTCAGCTTGCCTTTGAACTAGACGAGGTAACCGCTCGTGTACACACAACATCGCTGACACTCCCCGACACACGGTGACGTCAGAGTCACCACGCTAGTAGGAAATGACGTCATCAACAGCAGCGTTATGACGATCACAGCTTCCATCTTGTCTCTGTTTTTCTGACGACGCATTATTATTTCTTTTAAAGAGAGAATGAAGAGACATTAAAGAGGATCAGTTACACAAATGTAGCATAATGGGGGGGGGGG
>MUZC01000768.1:10446-26014 GCA_002072015.1 Radix auricularia | reverse complement strand
GGGGGGGGGGGGGGAATTAGTCACGTTACATTGATGAATGGGTCTAACTTTTCGTTTCGTAACGCCGTGTGACGAGGGGGCCGGGGACGAAAAATCAGCCGAAATCAATTGACGTCATTAATGGACGGCCTCTTAATTAAGTGAATCATATGATGGTTTTTATAAATTAATAAGCATGAATAAAAAAATGTAATTGAAACGAATTACATTGTGAAAGGTGGGGAACAATTTTACCATTGCGAGCCCTATTTATGAAAGCAGTAATATAAAAGAGGCCGCATAAGATGATAAACCTATAAATACACATTATAAAAATGCAAGATATTAATTGTTTTGAAGGCCACAAGAAAGTTATAGGGTTACAGGTCCTCCCAACCCCAAATGAGACAAAAGATATTCCAAATTCACACCCAAAAACATTAACAATTAATATGCTTTTATTTTTTTTAAATTATTTATAAATTTACTTACACACCTAACTTTCATAGTCGAAAAATCGTTTATTATGTTATCTAAATTTATATTATTTGTAATATCATGGTCTATGGACAATATTGCAAGATTTTGTAGCCTTAAATCACATATTGTGGATCGAATTTTTTTTTCAACTTCAGTTTCGAGAAGCTCCTTTTACAACTAGATACACTAAAAGCAATTGTTGAAAAAAATTCTTAGCAAAATTGTAATGTTGGATAAAGATTTTTCTAATATTTACTGTTAAATATATTTTAATAGATCAAGGGGGTATTTCCCCTCTTTTTTTAAAACATAACGCCTCTTCTTGTAGTGTAGGTACAGCCAGGGCTGGTCTTAGGCTCCTGCAATCTATGCGGTCGTAGTGGGCCCAGCGCTTTCATATGGACCAACCTATCTTAATGTTCACTTATTATCCTTAATAATACCTTATCCCAACCAAAACTGGGGCCAACGCAATCAGTTTCGCATACTAAGATGCATAAGGGCCCGCAATAGCTAAGAGCGGCCCCGTGTACTGCCATAAAAACCTGGATCCTTTCTCTTTCAATCTCAAACATTTCTTTATCAATGTAAATAAAGAAATTTAATTGATTTTCAAATTCTTCATTTATAATCCTAAACGGTATAGTATTATACACGAATATTTTCTTGCAAAGACATGTAAATCATCACCTCGTTCTTGTATTTTATTTTATTATTACATCTATGTACAGAAGGCGCGTCTGTAACATAGAAGATGGATAAAAACATTTCTCGTTGTACTTCTTGCTCTAAAGATAGAACCACGTCTTCTGAATTTTCCCCACTCATATTTTTCTCCTTTTAGCTTGGTATCTAGTCGATATTTCCAACTCTCTGTAACAGCGTTCTGTATTAGCACATATCTTTGTTTCTTCAAATGGGTTTGTATTAATTTAAAAAAAGACGTGTTCCCATAAATTGAGACATCATAGAAATGTAACAGATTGCCATGAACTGATTAAAATTCCAGCATCTTATCTCGTATTATGAGTTACTTCAAATGTCAATTTTCCAATACGCTTGAAATTTTTCAAGTAGATCTATGTCTTTTTCGGAATTATTTATGTTATTGTGGTGTTTATTAACGGAGAAATGAATAATCATTAATTTTTAAGAAATAATCGTATATTAATGAAAAATACAAACTATATGTGTTACCTTAATGCAATAATTAAAAAAAAAAAAGGCAAATTTAATTTTTAATAAATTACCTTACAATAATTTTATAAAACCTGAAACAGAAAATATAATTTACTACTTGCAATTTAAACACAATATTTGAACCACTATGTTATGTAGGTACTTGTTAGCGCATCATTCAGCGAATGTCAAAATTCAACGTTAATACTGTCGTGCGATATCAATACTACATATATTCGGACCAGCGGTGATTTGTTGTTTTTTGTTCAGTTTTCTTATAAAATCGCCATCTTTGACGTATACCGCTTAATTTTGCAAAGGGGCCGTCCATAAATGACGTCACGCACCTAGGGGGGGAGGGGGGTCTCACTTTTGTGACGATGCGTGACGTGGGGGAGGGAGGAGGGTTGAAGAAATGTGACGTCACGTCGAAAGGGTAACTTTAAATAAATATTCCACTGAAATATTGGGTCACTTAAAATTTATTTAATCACATTTTATTTTAAAAAATTCAGTGCTTCTCAAAGTGCCGGTCGATAGACCATCAGACGCCGGTTGGTGTAATTTATCAAGACACGAAAATTAAATATAATTATAATTCTAAAATTTGAAAACCCACAAGAGAACATAAGAATTGTTACTCTGCGTCGTTTGATGTTAACATCAAAACGATTGAGATGTAACCGCAGGTTCGTTTGTTCACTCGCGGCAGGAGTCTGCGAGCTTTTGTTTTTGTCGGTTATCCCCCCCCCCCAACAAACAAACAAAAAACAACGCAACTTTGAGTTTTACAAACAGGACAAGTGTCTAAAAAATCTGAATAGGATTATATGTAGATATTTTAAGTCAAAACGACATGGAATATCCATTAGAGGTTGGGTGGGGTGGGGGGAGCGTAATCTATTCGATGAAATTATAAACGTTTTAAGTTTGATAAAAATTTTCGATTGGTTTTTGGTCAAACGCCTCTGGCCATTCTAAATATAATGATAAATATGCCCATTTAAAATTAGTCAAAAGTATTCATTAACTTTATTGAATGCATCAAATTCTCGACATCGCAAATCGAGAGGAGCACAAAACAACTTTCTTCTGAACTCAGTTTTTAAGGCATTAATTTTAAATATGACAGAAAGGATACTTGATACAGTCAAGTCATGTTGATTATGATTATTGTCACTTGTGTCAACATAAATGAAAGTAGGTTGGATTTAGATGTCTTCTTTAAGTATGTAAATAAGAAATCTACATAGATGACAAATTTAACAAAAGCATTTTCTGAAAGGAACCGGTTCAATAGTGGGCATATGTTCCAAGCGTACACTTACACATGACGTATTTGAACATATCTAGTGGAGTGGAGTGGATATTATATGTCCCAAATGAGTCTGCATTACCCCAAAGATTCTCTTTTGACCCCAGATGAGGTAATTTACCCCTGTTCGCCGAATTCTTTCTTACGGGATGCCCTCTCAGTCAATTGAGGGATTTTTTAAAAAATACATTTTAAAATATTATTTTTAAATAACTTTTTAAAAAATAAACAAAGAAGTTAACAGTAATGATTTATACTCAATGTTTAATTTGTATGCATTAAAAGAAAATATAATCTTAGGATGTTAAAACATTTCGTCTTTTGAAGGCCACTGAAACTGTTTGAAAAAAAAAAACGGACCGGTTCAATAGGATACCTAAATATTATAATAAAAGTTTATGTTAACATTACTGTTAACCAAAAAGTAGCGGATTCTAGCAAATTTTCTATGCCCACAATGATTCAGTTTACTTCCAAGAGTTCCCTTTTTACCCCAAATGAATAATTTATCGCTGTTTACCGACCCCTTGGTTAAACAGACCAATAGCGGTAGCCATGTATTTTTCATTAGTTTATAAATTCTACAAAAGAATGCAACAATTTAAAAGCGCCTCGTCCATTTTATATTTACAACTGTTGTGTGATGTACGTGAAATCCTGAAGAAAAAAGAATTGAAAAAACAAACAAACTTGTGAGCTTCGGACTAAACGTTATGATACTATTGGATATTTTATTAATGTCATAGTAATTTTCAGTCCTCAACTTGCAGGAATTACTGTAATTTGCAACGCACAAGATGACACTCTACATTCCTGCACAAATGTGGGGTTCGTAAAGTAATGGCCATTTTCCTCTTCATGCGCATACATAATTTTTAGAAAATATGAGATGTGATATCAATGTGATAATTTTAGATGCCTTTGATGTGCATATACTTAGCAGGAAAACTGTCTTTAGAAGATCGAAATCAATTTGAAGAATTGTCTTTTATCTATATATTCTAGGTCTATAAACAATGCAATGATCCTTGTAATATCAATAGTTACATTCGCGAGCTTAATCGCGAAGGTTATCACATCAAATGGTTTTTGACATTACCGCTGCATTGTTCGTTAGCTGCCTTACTATGCCTTGGAAACTATTTTTTTTTAAAATGTAATATATAAAACAAGCCGAATTCATACTTGATCTTATAGGGCTTTAAGCTGTGTAGGGACTTATTTTGCAATCAAATCAGTACAAAGAAAATCATGTCAAAACGGGAAAAGAATGCAATGGTACATGGTGAAATGGAAAAATTCTTGCCGGTTGACTTATACGAAAAAGTTTGAGAATCACTGGCTTACAATTTATTTAATGTCTGTCACATAGCTTCACGCGTGTTGCAATATTGCAATATAGTCCTACACAAAATAAATACTTAAAAGAAAAAAAAAGTGATTAGAAAAATACTTATTTTCAAATAGAAAATAAAGTTGTTTTTTTTAAGGGGGGGGGTCAAAGTTTTGTGACGTACTTTTGGAGGGGGGGTCTACGATTTTGTGACGACGCGTGACGTAGGGGGGGAGGGGGTAAAAAATCAGCAAAAAATCGCGTGACGTCATTTATGGACGGCCCCAAACAAATAGTTACCTTTTTTGAGCGATTTAAAAATTTTAAACTGTTCTGCGTTAGTTATAACAACCACTATGTAATCAAACAAATGTTGCACGAATCCATTTAATTTAAACTCAAAATTGAGTTTCTTTTTGTATCCCCATGATTTTCCTCCTTCAAAATAAAAGGGATGGTTTTCGGGAATGGTTGGGTTTATTTTTCAAATGACCAAAAATGCCGCCCTTTGAATGAGTGCAGCCCGGGGCGGACCGCCCCCTCCGCCCTCCCCTAGCTACGCCACTGATGGCACTTCATGTGCACTTGGCGTTTTTTATGCAGTTATGTCAGATATGACGAATGATTATATGTTCCGATTATCTAAAAGAATATCTGGTTATAATTTCACATACAGATTGCATCGGTATTTTTTTAATGTGAACACATTTTTTCCCGAATAAAGTAATCTTAGTTGCGTTATAGATATACGCATGATCTTGACCACGGAAATAATAGTGAACTTGTCTTATTTCATATATAAGAAATCATTGTAGAATATCAAATAATTGTAACTAAATTTGTAATTATTTAATTTCAGGTGGAAAAAGGATGTGGGCAAATAAATGTAATTTTAAAATACTATTACCAGGTGCTGTTAAGGTAAAGTGTTAAAATATTGAAAATAATTATATTATTTTCAGTTCAGTGGAATGTAAATGTCTAGTATATTAAAGAAGCTTGATTTCACTCAAAAGCCAGTGAGTCCTGAAAGTTAAACATCTGACCGAAGATAACACGATTACCCATCTAAACTTCCAATCTGCTCAATTTATTTGACACAAATAAATAACACATCAGTATTCTCAAGAACTGTAACTCCTCCAATCAAGTTAAGTTAATTCACATGTTTTACATGCCCTTGAAATGTTCCTTTCCCGCCACACATGCATTGAATACTAAGATTGACATTTTTAAAAAACGAAGCTTTCTTTTATTCTTTGAAAGCAAAACATTTTAAAATAAAATTGTACTTAAAAATGCGCCTTTGCTATTATTTTTAAAAAATAATCTTATTTTCCCCATAATCTAAATAGTATTTTATCTGAGTTAATTAAGAAAGGACTACGCAATTATCTACTGCGAGGCCGCGGGAACCACAATCCATTGGGCAGTGTACGAGATAACAGAGGAAATGTCATCTTTGAATTAAACTGATAAAAGGCCATAGCACGTATTTAAGACTAGCAACAAATCTCGTCCGAGGACGGGAACAAGTGTAGGGTGACCTGTGAAGTTTAGAGTAGGATACCACAACATCCACATCAACTGACTCCAAAATAAACATGAAGCGTCACCATTCGTCGCTCCAAGCAGAGCTTTGTTCAGAGACCCTACCTCCCCCCACACCGCATTCTGTTCAGAGACCCTACCCCCCCTACGCCACATTCTGTCCAGAGACCTACCTCCCCTACACCGCATTTTGTCCAGAGACTATACCTCGGTTTGTCGAGAGACCCGTGGTCTCGACCGGCCATACACGTGTCTCACGTGAAGAATAATATACCATAAACCATAAAAACAAAGTTTTTGACTTAAATCTCAACGTGCACCACTGAAAATAAAGTCTTGGCAAAAATACTGCACCAAAAATAAGTAAATGGAAATGACGTAAACAGGGTAAGGGTTAGCCCGCCAGAACGTAACAAAAATAACTCATTTTGAACGTCCGCGTAAATTTGTTCAATTTAAAGAAATGAGATTTAATTTTTCTCCGCTAGTTTTTGCCAGTAGGAGTTTGAGAGACCAATCGGCTTTTAAGGTCGGCACAGACAACTGCCTTTTATTCGAAATTACGCAATTAAAGCTTGGTGGGTTTAGAAAATGTCTATACATAGCAAAATCAACTAAACACTAAAATTACTAAAAAGACGACTATATTGAAATATCTTAAGAACTCTAGTTAAGAGAAATCGACCAGCTCTAGATGATAATTCAAATGTGGATAAGGCTAATAGGTTCGAAGATGTCTTATAGATTCGTAGATAGCTTAAAGATTCGTAGTTGGCTTAACGATACGTAAATGTTTTATAGATTCGTGGATGGATTATAAATTGGTATATGGTTTATAGATTCGTAGATGGATTATAGATTGGTATGTGGTTTATAGATTCGTATATGGATTATAGATTGGTATATGGTTTATAGATTTGTAGATGGATAACATGCAAACAGGGAATGAGTGAGCCCGACAAGACGTCACAAAACAGCAAACGTTTCGGAAAAGTGCCCTTTTCAAAGAACTTTTAGAGGATGCTCACCTCAACAGACGCCGTGATAACATATCTTCAAATAAAGAGACTGCAGTCTTGTTAGTTAGAAATACACTTGGAAATAACAACAACAAAAAACAACCTCGCATATCCTTTTATTTAAGTGCATGGAGGACAAGACATGATGCTACAGAGAATAGAAGATTATAACAAGGAAATCTGGAAGTACCAAAACAACAGCACAATAAACGTAGAGGCAAAGATTAAAAATTAATCGCGCAAGCCGTCTAGAACATTCCTCTCGCGAACAAAATATGGGTGAGAATGCAATCAGGCTTATAGATAAGTAGATGGATAAAAAATTTTAAAAAATTGTGTGTTCATTGCCTGACAAGACGTCACAAAACAAATGATACCAAATAAAAGAAATAAAATAGAAATTAATTTATTTTTAAATCCCTTATTTTAGCTTCACCATCTTGTCGTTCTGTCTGTCGTAACATCTTGGTCCCGCGGAAAAACAAACTTAAAAAATGATCCATTTCCCGTGATGTTATCGAGGTGATATTGAGCACACTGACTTGTGTCATGAACCTAACAATGCATTGTATCGAAATGACAGATCAATGGAAGGTAACGTAATGAAATTATTCAGTTTTTGGTTTATCTCTATATAGCATGTTTAGCCGTCTCCTATTGTTGACCTCAACGGGTCACTGGAGTTTGACTCCAGCTCTCACTGTCACAGGGGTCGTCAATGTCTGTTGCCCGGTGTTTATTATATTGAACAAAATTCATACTTTTAGCTGTGTCTCAAATATAAGGGATTTATAGTCAAATGTTTTTTTTTTTTTACGAGTTGTTTTTTTAAATATTTATTTATCGTTGTTCAATTTGTTCTTTGAAAAAGACTCTTTGCCGAAATGTTCGCCGAAATGTTCATTGTTTTGTAACGTCTTGTCAGGCTCAGACTTACCCTGTTTCCATTTGATCCATCTACTTAACATTCCTCCAGCAGCTAGTTTAACTGATACCATGTGATCTTAGGTATATATACCAGTTAGGATTTAAATGATCAAATGGGATATAAGGTCCATCTAGCAGCTAGGGTTTAACTCATCCTAAGGGATCTAAGTTCCATCTAGCAGCTAGAGTTTAACTCATCCTAAGGGATCTAAGGTCCATCTAGCAGCTAGAGTTTAACTCATCCTAAGGGATCTAAGGTCCATCTAGCAGCTAGAGTTTAATTCATCCTAAGGGATCTAAGGTCCATCTAGCAGCTAGAGTTTAGCTCATCCTAAGGGATCTAAGGTCCATATTGCAGCTAGAGTTTAGCTCATCCTAAGGGATCTAAGGTCCATCTAGCAGCTAGAGTTTAACTCATCCTAAGGGATCTAAGGTCCATCTAGCAGCTAGAGATTAACTCATCCTAAAGGATCTAAGGTCCATCTAGCAGCTAGAGTTTAACTCATCCTAAGGGATCTAAGGTCCATCTAGCAGCTAGAGTTTAACTCATCTTAAGGGATCTAAGGTCCATCTAGCAGCTAGAGTTTAGCTCATCCTAATGGATCTAAGGTCCATATTGCAGCTAGAGTTTAGCTCATCCTAAGGGATCTAAGGTCCATCTAGCAGCTAGAGTTTAACTTATCCGAAGGGATCTAAGGTCCATCTAGCAGCTAGAGTTTAACTCATCTTAAGGGATCTAAGGTCCATCTAGCAGCTAGAGTTTAGCTCATCCTAATGGATCTAAGGTCCATATTGCAGCTAGAGTTTAACTCATCCTAAGGGATCTAAGGTCCATCTAGCAGCTAGAGTTTAACTTATCCTAAGGGATCTAAGGTCCATCTAGCAGCTAGAGTTTAGCTCATCCTAATGGATCTAAGGTCCATATTGCAGCTAGAGTTTAGCTCATCCTAAGGGATATAAGGTCCATCTAGCAGCTAGAGTTTAACTCATCCAAAAGGATCTTAGGTCCATCTAGCAGCTAGAGTTTAACTCATCCTAAGGGATCTAAGGTCCATCTAGCATCTAGAGTTTAACTCATCCTAAGGGATCTAAGGTCCATCTAGCAGCTATAGTTTAACTTATCCTAAGGGAGTTAAGGTCCATCTAGCAGCTAGAGATTAACTTATCCTAAGGGATCTAAGGTCCATCTAGCAGCTAGAGTTTAACTCATCCTAAGGGATCTAAGGTCCATCTAGCAGCTAGAGTTAGCTAGAGTTTAACTCATCCTAAGGGATCTAAGGTCCATCTAGCAGCTAGAGTTTAACTCATCCTAAGGGATCTAAGGTCCATCTATCAGCTAGAGTTTAACTCATCCTAAGGGATCTAAGGTCCATCTAGCAGCTAAAATTATTATATTATTATGCAAATTCTTTTCATATTTTTTTAAACTGTTGTTTATTCTCCAAAGGAAAGCCTTACACCCTCCACCCCTCACCCCACAATGTGGAATTATATGGGTTTTTTCTGAAGTTTTCTGAAAATGGTTTGTTAGATCTTTCTTGGAAATTTAAAAGACAAAAATAGATTCGAGGAAACAGGCGGCCCTTTTCCCCAGGAAAGGTGTACCTAAAATAGACTTCTGTTCATCGATCATCAGTCCCGCGCTGTGTTGCTATAAACAAACAAACACACTGCGCTGAGAAATAACGTGACATGATTATATTTCTTTACTGTATTGGTGAGTCGTACCAAAAACCTTACTTAACTATTGATATGCTATAAACAAACAAATTTAACACACTGGGCTGAGAAATAACGTGACATGATTATATTTCTTTACTGTATTGGTGAGTCGTACCAAAAACCTTACTTAACTATTGATATGCTATAAACAAACAAACACACTGGGCTGAGAAATAACGTGACATGATTATATTTCTTTACTGTATTGGTGAGTCGTACCCAAAAACATTACTCAACTATTGATATTTCAATACATCATTATAAATATACCTTTATTTCTTGAACTAATAATGTATTTATAAATGATTTGGCTTTGTAAGTTGTATACTTTGTTAAAATACTCAACAACAGACAAGAACAACCTTTCTGGTGTCTATTCTTTAAGAATATGCTATAGTGTTGTGCAAGTCTGTTTTAAGAGGGATTTCGTAATACCCTAACTAACATACTAGGCGAGTCCTAGACCTGAACTATTGATGCTATATTTATCCTACCCAGTACGATACCAATCCATAATGAGATCACGAGCTTAGTCAAATCCCTTTCCCCGATATGATTCCATACTTTTTTTAGGATTACATACACCATTAGATTCATTAGCATAATGGGAAGCAACTCTGGATAATACCTTTCGTTGATAAATTCCCATCTTGGTATCACGTACCCCCAGTGTGCTCCCATTGAATAATGGGAGTTTGTTCTTAGTACAAACCATTTTGTCCTACTTTATCCTATATTTTGGTAGGATCGCATTACCCAGTACAATCCCATTTCATACTAGTGGAAATTTAGACGCGCCTTTTTAGTTTTTGTGTGGTGCAAAATATTTCATTTAATTTCTTTAATTATTGTCTAATTTACAATATTTTTTTTTATTCGAACACTCCGTCTTACTTGTTAGTTATCTCACAGTGTGATAACACAAATTGAATAGACGCTAATTTTCTTTGTTACATTGACCTGGAGGTAAAGCCAGAGTTAAAACAATTCTTGGCATTCTGATACAATAATGCCTTTATGTGTCCAAAACACATTGCAGGTTTTAGTTTAAATAATAGAAGTAATGTAGTTTTTTCCCTGCCAGCAGCTTAGAGGAACCATTTATTCAATAATTTTAATTTTAGCATGTATTAGAAATTAAATACAGTCCCACCAAAAATTGAATATACAATTATAAAGTGATTTAAAATATTAACGCAATAGAAGGTTAAATGAAAATCAATGAGAACCCTTAGCGTGCTTCTCTGGTTCAATTAGACCAATAATGTGGGACAATGACACTAGAAGTGTGTGGACAAATAATGTGGGACAATGACGCAAGAAGTGTGTAGACCAATAATGTGGGACAATGACACTAGAAGTGTGCTGCTTTTATCCAGTTTATATTTCTTAGTTTTGTTTGGTAGCTGCCACAGCAGTAAACGACACTTCACACAGATATTTCGTCCACAATTGCGATAGGGATTTAAGTAATAAAGTGTCAATCTCAGGATATACCGCCAGGACTGTAGAGTTGTCTTGAGCTCAGTTTTAAGACCACCGACTTTTACAATCTCTTGCTGTAGCACAAACCTACATGGGCGTAGGCAAGGGGTCATTTGTTCCCCCCCCCCCACAAACACCAATAAAACTGAACTAAATTCCCTACAAGTTTAATACATTAAAGACAGTGTACACATATCAAATATAAAACGAATTATATCTGCAAATATAAATGATTACATCACTAACTGTTCTACATTAATTTTCTGTCACATTTTCGACACAAATAGGCAAGCTTTTATATTTATGTCCCCATCTAGTTTCACATACCAAAGGAACATTTGGATTTAGCTTTCTTCACTGATTACGTTCTCGGAAAAACACTATAATACACTTAATTGTTCCTAATGTGTTTCTTAAAGCATTCACATTATTTCAATCGTTCACGACAATATTAAGTTAATGTGAACTGCAATGTACAAATGCTGATTTTCGGTATTTTTTCAAATTATTCCTTGGACTCCTCCTTCTTTGCCTGCCATTGTAGAACATCCGCCGCATACTTGACCAACAAGCTTTGTCATATCTAATCCGAATTCTAATGAATTTTTACCAAAGGTGTTGGCTGAACCTTCAGCTGTTCTATCGACAATTGGAATTTATTACAGGAATTCTTCTGTGACCATCATTTTGTAATTTGACAAATCTAACACCAAGTTAAATCTACTCAATGCCTGAAATGTCATTTGTCTCGTCGGCAAGTATAGAAAATGCAAATGAATTATTTCCTTCAAAAACAATGTCTTCACGCAAGAGAGACCCACAAATTTAGATTTTAGTATTTTGCGTAGCTGCCGAGATATACTTGGCATAAAAATAACCAATTGATAAAGGATTACCAAGAACTTCATATCCAGATTCAACACAAAACTCTAACAGGTCATACAAATTACCATATTTTGATTCTTTTCCACGAAGTGCTAAATAATGCATGCCGTAAAATAGGATTGTAGATATGATGGGACCCAGTTTGTTGCAATTTTCTTGAATTTGTCTTCCAAATGATGAGACCAACTGCCCATCTATAGAAACTGCTTTGGCTTTCAATAATGTAACCAAATTTCTTGAGCCTTCACGAGAGTCTTTGTGTCATGTGCTTTACTTTGCATGTGGCTAGGTGGATCTTCGTTAAAATCTTTATATTTTTGTGCATGGTTTGATGACAAATGTCAACTGAACTTTTCGAATTACTTTTTTTTTTTTTTTGGAAACAACAAGCAATATTTTCAAAAGGCACCTTTTAACAAGCGAATATACAAGCCGTGGTGAATAGTTTGATAACCATGCATATATAAAAACTAAAAAAATATATTTTTCCCTCACTGTCAGCTCTAAACTCATACTTCTTACCCAACTGTCAAACAATCACGAATCAGCTGCAATTTCAACACATTTAAAAGGTCGTGGGTCCAGACATACCTTCAAATAGCCACTTTAGGATGTGAATAAGTGTCAGCGACACTCAAATTAGAAACAGCTGCCTCAGTTTCTGGCTGCTGAACTTGTACTGTCGTCCTCAATGACAATAAGTCAGATGCTGCAGACGCCCAAAGTCTTCTAATAACGGCAATTCGAAACCCGAAATTGCACAACTTTTGTTTATATTCATTTTAAAGAAATATTTTTTTTAGTTTGTTAAAAATGTTTAATATCCATCTTTGGTACTCATGCAGTTTCTACACGTATATTATTTCACATCAAAATAATTTAATTTTCTCGTGAGAACTTACGTTTTTAATGTATTAAATGCATTATTATTTGTTGTATTTTAGCTATTACAGCTCTAATATTAGAGTCTTATTGATTTCTAAGACATTTTTCGGCCCTTTGGTTTTACTTAACTAAAATTTAACTGAAACTTTAACCTGTATGGGATTGTCAGTTAAATTTTAAAAAATGTATTATTTTGCCTTCCCCCTGGAAAAATTCCTAGTGACGCCCATGCATACCTGTCAGATCAGTTTTATTTGTTTGAAAAAGTGTCTCGGATCAATACTTAAAAGTTCGTGGGAAGTCTGGCTGGGAATTAGGGCTGGGAAGTCTGGCTGGGAAGTATGGCTGGGAAGTCTGGCTGGGAAGTATGGCTGGGAATTATGGCTGGGAAGTCTGGCTGGGAAGTAGGGCTTGAACTCTTTTACAAGCTAAGAGAGATGGTCGTACCCTTACAAAGAGACTGAATGCTTAGGCTCAGAGATGGTTGTACCGCTACAAAGAGATTGAATGCTTAGGCCTAGTTTTGTCAAGTATCGTCACAAATGTGTGAAACAAATTCTAAATGCATCTGTTAACGCGCCTTACCCACAACTCTGGTTTGACTTTAAATGCTGCAACTTTGACTGCAAACTTGAAATCGGTTGTCATTTTCCACTAAAAGGACAGATTGTCACAATTAGTCCAATTTTGTGACCCATACTTTGTCATCGATAGGCGCTGCCAGTAGTTACTTCTTTCTTAGATAAATCCTTGCACTAGCTCTCAAATACTCAGGTTAGTGATTTTCCTGTGAACCAAGGAAGGCATATGTGGCCTGCATTCATCTCCTAATAAGCTGCTCAAACAAGAATGTGTTAAGGGTGTGACTTGGTGAATACTTCTCACAACATCAATCAATACGATGTTAACATTTCGTTAACATTTTTCGCCTTGGCATCATTTTTCTAGCGCGTATATCAACTTTCATGTGTAGCCTCTTTAGTCCGAGCAGCTACTACCCCAGACAGCCTTCCGGTCATGGCAGCATATCCCAACACAAATGACCAAGGTGCATTATAAATCACATAAAAAATATACTATATTTAATTTCAAAACTCGTGACGAAGGCATTAGACGAAACGTTTCAATGTGCATTAGTCCATCAATAAATCTTTAAATTATTGCGTTAGACACACAACACCTTTGCGTATCTTGTATTTAATAACAGCAAGCGGAAAAGAAGGTAAATATTCCAAGTCAAGTGGCGATCCATCAGTCTCCATGAAATCTACTGCCCGTAACTTTCATTAACCAACTTTATCCACATGTTGTTTAACGAATTTAGTATCAAATGTATCAGTGTGCTTAAATTCTGCACATATCGAATAAACAATTTTTTCTGGGTTTAAATTGGGTCAGGAGAATTTTGTTTGACCAATCTTGATAATGTGACAAAGAAAGCTAACGGGGTTCGTATTGTTGTAAAAAAATATTTGCTATTTATACTACTGCTATATGCAACAATATTTGAGATATCCACCAATAATTAAAAGAGTATCCACTTTCTATGATTATCTTTTAAAGCTGACGATGTTCAAGGCGTCTGAGATCGACCTTCTCTTGATTGGGAAGACTGGCAATGGCAAGAGTGCCACAGGGAACAGCATCTTACGACGGAAAGTCTTTAAGAGTGGCGCCAGCGCAGACTCCGTGACAAAGTCGGTGGATTCGGAGGTGGGCGAAGTCAACGGCCGTGTGGTCAAAGTCGTGGACAGCCCTGGAGTCTGTGACACCGACCTCGACAAGGAGAAGGCCTTCAACTTGGTCCTGGATGGCCTCAAATGGGCGATTATTACAAACCCCGTTGGTTATCATGCGTTTCTCCTCGTTTTTAAGTACGGGTCAAGGTTCACGGAGGAGGAGCTCCAAGCTGTCAAGTTTTTGAAGCATGTCTTCGGCCAATCGTTCGTGAAGGATTACTGCATTATTGTCATGACCAACGGGGACACGTTCATAAATAACCATGAAGCGACCAGCATAACGTTTGAAACTTGGTGCGAAGAGCAAACTGGAGAATTCAAAGACCTTCTAAAGGAATGCCAAAGCAGAATTGTGATCTTTGACAATCATACGCGCGATGAAGAACTGAAGGCAAATCAAACTCAGAGGCTGCTGGATATTGTCGACCGACTGCGGGTGCATGGCAGGCGGTATAACGACGAGACGTTTGAGAAGGCGTTAAACACGAGAACTCTCCTGATGGTCGAGTGCAAGGAGCCGATGATCAGAGAGGAGACACTGGAAGAGACGAGTCTGATGGTACAAAAACTTGAGAACCTCCAGGGCAGACGGTTGCAGGGGGACTGGTTGAAAAATCTAGAAGATCTTTTAATCGAGGCCGAGTCCCTGTACAGGAAGGTGGAGGGTCAAGATCGAGGCACTGGCGCTTTGAAGAGCCTTTTGAAAACGGTCGTATCCATCAAAAGTCAGGTGTCCAGTGAGATAAAGTTGTGTGTCGAAGCTGTGAAGAATAATGAAAGGTCGACAAAGGAGGCCAAGACGAAATCTCAAACTGACACAGAAATGACATCTTCAAGTGAGCTAAACAAAGAACAAACGTCCGAGTTAATGAAACTATTGGAAGATCTAAGGTTGAGGCAAAGCCCACAGCGCGCAAAAATGATGGGCCATTATTTCGAATCAAAAAAGAAATTCAAAAGTTCCTTATTTCCACACTTATGGACCAGAGTAGACTGGCCATTTTGTATGCACTTCAAGAGTTATAATTTTGACAAATAAGTTTTAATGTTAACAAAAAATAAATTTTAT
>MUZC01000768.1:0-10313 GCA_002072015.1 Radix auricularia | reverse complement strand
GCGATACAACTTTTTACAAGCCGATGATAAACGATCCCATAATTTCCAATAATGAAATTGTTAAGGAAACTATTGAAGAACTTATAGATTGTGGCCAATTACCACCCTCTGCAAAAAATTTACGCATTTATGATAGTGATCTAGGTAAGCCATGCTTATACTTGTTACCTAAAATACATAAGCTGGGAAACCCAGGAAGACCCATTGTCTCCGCCTGCTCTTGTCCTACTGAATTAATTTCTGATTTTTTGGATTCTGTTTTCCAACCGATAGTTGAAAATTTACCATCATATATTAAGGACACTAGCCATATGCTAAAATCACTGGATTCCTTGGTTTTACCGGATGAAGATCACCTCCTATTTACAATGGACGTTTCTTCATTGTACACGTCAATTCCACATGCTGATGGCCTCTCTGCAATTTCCTTTTTTCTAAACAAGAAGGCAAATCTTAAGTTCCCAGCAAGTGCCATACTACGATTGACCGAGCTGGTCCTAAATTTAAACTCGTTTGAGTTCAACGGACAGTTTTTTGATCAAATTAGTGGAGTTGCCATGGGAACAAAAATGGGACCAAGTTATGCATGCATATTTATGGGCCATTTGGAACACCTATGGAATAAAAATTACAAAGGTATTTGTCCAGAGTACTACAAGAGATACATCGACGATTGTATTGGAATAACCAAAATGGACATGCAGCAATTGCAAAATTTTATTGACTTCATTGGTGGCTTCCATCCTTCAATAAAATTCACATCAACTATTCATAGGAGTACTGTTAACTTTTTGGACATACAAATAAAATTAAAAGAAAACAAAATATCAACATCCATCTTTTACAAGCCTACAGACAGCCATAGTTTCCTTCTATATACATCGTCCCATCCTCAATCGTGTAGGAACTCTATCCCATTTTCACAACTACTAAGACTTAAAAGACTCTGCAGTGATGAGGCAGACTTCTTGGAAAGAAGTGATGAGATGCTGGACTTTTTTAGAAGGAGGTCATACCCGGAAACAATCTTAACATCAGCTGTCAATAGAATTAAAGGCATGACCAGACAGGACACATTTACATCATCTGTTCACGATCAATGTGATAGATGCAAATTTGTTTTAACTTTCCATCCCCATAATTTTAAGGCCCGCCAGGTGATTCTCAAAAACCGATCAATCCTTATGGCTGACCCTCTAACTCAGCAGGTCTTCAAAAAACCTCCTCTTTTTGCTTTCCGGAGAGATAAAAGCCTCAGAGACATACTTGTAAGAAGTCACCTTCCCACAATGAAAGCACATATTGGAACAAAAGGTTGCAACCGTAACCGTTGCAATACTTGTCCATATGTGGTTGAAATTAACAAAATTTCTTTCCCTCTTGAACAATTCTTAATAAAAGATGGATTCACTTGCACCAGTCGCAACGCGATTTATGCAATTATTTGCAAGAGATGTAAAAAAATTTATGTGGGTGAGACAGGTCGTCGTCTTGGAGATCGGTTTAGAGAACACCTGTACAATATAAATAAACAGGCTCAGTGTCCTGTGTCTAAACATTTTAACAGTGTTGACCACGATGGCATTTTGGATATTGTAGTTACTGGTATTTTATATGCAACCAATACCCATGATAGAGTCCACATGGAAAATAGACTCATAAAACGATTTGGTACGTTGGCTCCATATGGAATTAACCAAATCCACAATTTTACATGACTGCAAAATCGTTTTCCCGTTGTGGTTTTCACTGTTACTTTAGATACTTCAACTTCCTCCTTTTTCTTATATTCTATGTCCGTGTTTATTTTTGTCTTTCATTTCTTTTCATTTTATCACATAGACTTTAATATGTTTTAATTTTAATATATATGTAAGTACATGTAATTGTTTTTGTACTGATGAAGGCATGAGCCGAAACGTCTACCATTATTTGTATTAGTTGATAATAAAGCTTTAATTTATTGTTTCCTTACACAAATAGTCTGTGTAATTTGTTTTTTTAATAAAAAAGCTTTATGCAGTCCTATTCTGTATGATATATTAGAGATGAAAACGATTTCCTTGTTACATATATTAGACTGCAGAGGTCTCCACACTTTTCTGCCGCAGGGCCGCATTAACGGTCAAACAGCAGCTTGGGGCCGACTACTAACACCAACTACTAAGTTTTGTCGTATACTTGAGGTAAAAATAGCATCTTTTTTAGATTAAATGCCTCCAGACGTCACATTAGAGGGTTTAGCGGGCCGCATCTGGCCCGCAGGCCATAGTCTGGAGACCCCTGTATTAGAGGGGAAATAAACAAATCCTGTTCAGTTCCTAATCGCATTCGGGCGTGGGTTGACTGAACAAACCAGGACACCCAACACACTGACCAGTGGTGTAGCTGGGGTCATCTGAGCCCGGGAACTTGACGCAAACAGATAGATTCTGGGGGCTCGCGAAGAAAATTTTGAAATTGTACGGTTTGTATGGTCATTTCAGACGCATCTGGTTATTTTATTTGAATAGCATACAGACTATATAATGATTCTCTATACAATTGTAAGAAATGTATATGAAATATATATTTATACACGCACACTTTCTACTCATTATACATGAATGTGAAATAGACATAGTCTACAACTAACTGATCCTCCTTAATTTTACTGTCTTAAACTTGTCAATCACGTTGTCAAAATTAATATTCCAATGTGTTTCTCTTTCGATGCTAATAGGAGTGCAAGATCACTCAGACGATCTTGTCCCTTTGAAGCACGTAAATAAAACATAGTAAGTTTCAGTTTGCTGAATGACCGCTCACAGCTTGCAATTGAAACAGGCAATTCATAGATGTATATCCAGTGGAATGCGCAGGTTCTTAAATATCGTGATCTCCAAGGTAAATAATAAAACCATGAAGATGCACCGTAATTTCCAGTGGAAATTCAGCCTTGGTACTGAGCCGCAGTTAACAGTCTGCGATTTCTGTGCACAGTTCATGACCATTGACGTCACTGTCGTAGAAATTTATAAAACCTGAACAATTTTGACGAAGTGTATCAATATTTGTCGCAGCGATAAGAGGTTTGATGTCAAGCAAAAATCCAAATTTGGTGTTTAGGATTTTTAGACGTAAACCGTTTTGATATTTCCTGTTGGAGTCTATTAATTACGCTGTTCATATCACTGATTTTTTTATGCAGAAAGTTCTACATCTCTTGCTAATTCACAATGCATCATTCGATGTTTAATCCTTCAGTCAACTTCGATTCCCCAAGTTCTGTATCTTGTTTTTCCATTGTCTACCTCAACCTGGCTCAAATTATCACGAATGTTGACAAGTTCTTGCTCCAGCGATTCAAGATCAGATGCTGCTTCCTCGAAATTTGTAATAGGATCCTGCAACTGTTTCTGAGCACGATCTAATTTCCCAATTATGATGTTCCAGAAATGTAAAGAGAACTAGGAATTTGAAGTTTAATACACATGTAAGCAAAGTTTATGCATACCTTCTGGTGTCAGGCTTCACAGTTGCATCTTCTCATAATTTTTCAAACCTTCCTACTCATTCATCTAGTCATTATTAAATAGCTGTTACAGCACCTGATCCTGCACTTAAGCGTGTTTCAGACTCTCTCTCTCTTCACTGTGATTGGCACAACTCTCTTTGATTCTTCCGAACGAGTTATTTAACGAGTGGAAAAACAAATATATACTTTTAACTATTCCACACAAAAAAGTGATAACAACTGAATCCTGTTTAGCTGAGTTTACACCTGTTAGGTTTAAGCTGTGGTTGTCAAAGTTGACGAACAATGCTATGTGATTTCTGGCACATATTCGCTGTTGAAGGCCGGATATATGCTCAGTCATAACAGCAGCATTGTTATAACTTTGGGGCCGACAGTCGGCTAGCGGTATGTTATCAGATTTCAGTTTCTCTGCGATAACTCTTTCAAAGGTGGCTGCGTCTCTGGAATGTATCTGAACAAAACCTAAAAAAATGATTCTTTGATGGCTATTTTTTTTTCAGTTTTAAAATCCACTTCCACAAATCTGATGACTTAAGAAAGCTATCCCCAGTTTCCTAGATCGGGTTTTGAGTCGAGTAAGATACCGTAGAACTTGTTTTTTTCTGATTTCAATAGCAGCTGATTTTTGGTGGATAAATTCATTTTGGATTTCCGGCGATAAGTAAGATATTGAACCTGGATATTTGCGGGCATGTTGTAGTTGTTTTTCTAACAGAGGAACATACTAAGCAAAGAGTTCTATCACAGACAGAAAGTTTATAACATTTTTATCCTTGTCCCTATGAAGATGTTCCTCACGGCCACGAAGTGCAAAATTTGGTAAAACTAGAAACGTAATACACGTAAGTATTCTTTTCAAAATATCACGCCAAAGCTGTTATTCCAATTTTCCGCTCCCTGCAACTCACAGTTATTTTTAATAATAAAAAAACCGCAATCAGAAATAGAATATGATGATATGTATTTTGTTTTGGAGTAGAATGGCGCCCCTTAATGCTCGATGGGGAGCCAAAATCATGCTTTCCAACTGGTTTGAAATAAAGATATTTGTGGTGCTGCGAAATTCAAACATGTAAAAGTATTTGGCATTTGGGATACATTAGTTTACATCAAAATAAAATTAAACAATTAGATTCAATACTCATTTTGACGCCCCCCTAACGTGGGGCCCGGGTACATATGTCCCCCCTGCACCCCCTAGCTACGCCACTGACACTGACACAAACATTTAACTCGAAAAAGAATGCAAGACGATAACTATGAATACACTAAGGACAGAATAATCATATGTACAGAAGGAGCGGATGTAATAAATAAGAAAAGGTAAGACGGAGCAGTAAGTAAATAATACATGAAAACGTAGCCGAACTCGTCAACATATATTTTTTAAACAGAATCATATTGCTCTGTTTAGAACTCCCACTCTATGGCGGATTAAGGGGGGGGGCTGAACGGGCTAAAGCCACGGGCCCCCGACGGTTTAGGGGCCCCCAAACTTTTTATATTTTATAATAAAAGTGTACAAAAGTTTGCATGAACCCTTGAAAATATAATAAATTAATAAATACTATCTAAATCTATACAACTTATCGAGTTTAGACATGATAGTATTGATGGTACCTAATAATCGAAAATTTTTAATTGATTCACTTCGCATGATATAAAATTTAGTTTATATATATTTTAAATTTCCCATTTTTCGAGAAGTTCCGCTGGCTGTGTGGAGATAGCACAATCTCGTGGTGTCACCGGTATCGGGTTCCATTCCCAGCAAGGGCAAATATTTTTTTTCTTTTTACACTCAATTATAAATACCGCGAACACACCAAACAGTTATTTCTTCGTGTTCGTTTTTTTTTGCATTATTAAAATTTAGTTACAGTCTTATACTAGCTGTTAACAATCATTTTATTTTAAGAATGCTGGCGGGATAGGGCCCCCGTTTGATTGCAGCCCGGGCCCCGTGCAGTCTTAATCCGCCCCTGCTCCCACTGTATTTACTGGTAAATCTAAAGACAGCAAACATTACGTATACAGTTACGCCAAATAAATAATCTATCACGAGTAAAGTGATCACTGATACGAACAAACTTTTTAGTAGTTGATGCAATGATCTATGTGTTTTGCTGCACAACTTTTACTCTTTTGATCAAATTGTTCATAAAAAATACAACAAATTTAGAGAAATAGAACTAACCGCAGCGTAGCGTACGCCGCAGATTTGCTCATTTATGGTGCAAAAGAAGGAGAAAAGAACCGGTCCAAACAGCATCACGAAAAAAAATCAGAACAAAACGATTGAAGGTGATTACTAGAAGAGGGCAATGAGACATACCGGTCATTAACTCTGTGTTCTCTTCCTTGGTTATTTAGGTTTAGTTTTAGCATTTTAATTTATTAGTTTTGGGTTTGGGTTAGGTTTAGTTATAATTGTGAATTTAGGGTTAGTCAGTTAGGTTTAGTTTTAGAATTTTAATAGTTGAATTTTCCAATGTCTATGTAACGCGGCAGAGCAACAAACATGGCGGCCATGTAACGTGGGAACGTCAAATCTGATTTTACCGACATAGCTGTTAGAAAAGCTAATTAGCCTAGGAGGATCTGGCACAGAGCTTGTTCAGATGTGCGCATGTCTGGCAAGCCAGGATGGTGCAAGTGCGCTGTAGCTAATTGCAGTGCGCATATCTCAAGACCAACGATGGGCAGGCGTCTTGCTTGCTATGGCCTACTATATATATATATATATATATATANGAGAGAGAGAGAGAGAGAGAGAGAGAGAGCGAGAGTAGATTTTTTTAAAATATATTTTTGAGCACCCGTCGTATTCCATACAGACTTTTGTCACCCAACAACGGATTCTTTCAATATTTCATATCGATCGATGGTAGTTTAATTAAATGAATTAATTTGTAGATTATCTCTTTGTATCTCAATGTAGTGTGTAAATATTTGTTCTAGTCTGTCGAGCTCTTTATAATGAACATAATTTTTAAATATTTTCACGATCTTTCACGCGGTATTATATTGAATATAATCAATACTTTTTTAGTTATGTCTCATATATACGGGAATTACATTCAAAAACTTTGTTTTTATGGGATTGTTTAATCCGTACTCTTTCCGGGTGGTACACTAACTGGTACTACCCTAGCAGGCTGTAAAATTTTATATTATCTTCATATATATATTTATATGAAGTCAATTATACAAGACCAGAGCAGGGGTCGGGAAACCATGGCTCGCAAGCCAGATCTGGCTTTTTATGGCTGCATCTGGCTTGCAGAAAAATGTTGGATTCATTTTAAAAAAAAAAAATCATAATACCCCTTTAATGTTTAAAAAAAAAAAAAAAAGTTCTCCACGCCTGATCTAAGCTTAACCTCACCACTTATCATACAAAGTCACATCAAAGCCATGCTGTCCCATAAGTCTCATACAAGGTATGAAATACTCTATTTTAATTAGCAACAGCATAACAATTTTTTTATAAAGAATTCAGAGGCATCAGTCGGTGGGCCATCCACTGCCGGTCCGCCGAATTTATCAAGAAAGGACAGAAAAATATAGTTATAATCCCTGTTTTGCAATCATTAATTATAACACCATGGAAAATGTCAATTTTTCATTAATAAGCAAAAAAACAAAAAACACAAATAAAATAAAATACATAACATTTCGCTACCACTAGAGTACATTTAAATTAGTTCACTGGTCCCGGGAGCAATGGAAAAATTCCTGGAGGTGGCCCATACTAAAATGTTTGAGAAGCCTCGCCATAAGTAGAAAGCAGGATATAAATAAATTTGTTTTTCCCCCTCTTAATATAAGCTTACAATTCTTCAGGAATTAAACCACTGCTACATAAGGCTGTGCGCATATTAGAATTTGCTGTTGTTGTTGGTAGACTTCAACTAAGCGCATTCACTTTCGTTGAGTCATATATGTCGTTTTTTTTTTAACCTTCACTCTTGTGTAAACTTAACTGTTGTGAAAGCTTCTTGGCATAATCTCCTATATTTGGCTTGCCGTCTCAGACTTGACAAATTATTATTAACCAGATACGTCCTTAGACGTATGCCCCATACGCCCCAGACTTGCTCGTAGATATCCAGAGAAAGGGGGAAAGAACGGACACAAAATAAAGCACGAAGAAATTGAAAAAACGCGAGAGAACGTGGAGGGAAACCGCCGACGCATTTTTGGTCTCGAGACATGCTCACTGTGGATAGCTAACTGCCCCCACCCAGCACCACCCTAGCTTGACAATCATAAATTGTGATTGACCCACCAATCATACTTATTTGAACTCACTTTGTGCTTATTCTACTGAATTATATATATATNACTAAATTAGCAATTATTAAAATCATACCAATAGCAATGTTTTATTTTATTATTATTTTAAAATTAATAATAATGAATTCAAATGAACAATTTACAAATAAATGTAATTCTTATTGCTAAAATTATCATTCTTATTTAAAATCAATATTTAGTGTGAACATTAAATATATCATTTTAATTCTGTTTTAAAAGCATATTTGGACGAAACTGAGGTAAAATAACAACCTGTTTTATTCAGTCAGTGGTGCATGACCATCCAGCACGGAATAGCACCAAGTTCATTCATTCCTGAACTAGTTCTAATTTTAAATTGGAAAGATAATTTTTAAGATGGTTTCTTTTCTGGCCTCAGTTATCAGAAAGATTCTTCCCTCACACCCTTATTCCCAGGGCCGGCCTTAGGGCAAGGTGAACGAGGCAACAGCCTTTCGCCCCGCGCTTTTCAGGGCCCCGCGCTTTTCAGGGCCCCACGCTTTTCAGGGCCCCGCACTTTTCAGGGCCCCGCGCTTTTCAGGGCCGTCTTACAAGCGGGAGATCCATGGTTCCAGCCCCCACGGAAACGTTATTTTTTTCATTTTTAAAAATGTTAGTCTGTGCCTGATCTTTTCCACCCTTTTTTGCGAACTTGGTCGACTAATCACAATTTATGTTTGGCAAGGTTTGGGGTGGGTGCGAGGGGGCAGGTAATAACAAACTCAGTGTGCGTATCTCGAGACCAACAATGTTGTTTTCATTTTTTGTTCGTGCTGCTGTTTGTGTCCGTTCTTTGCCCTATCTATTTGCAAATTTGCGGCGTATGCTACGTCACGGGTCTTATCTAGTTACAAAATATTTCTGTTGAACTAACAACTGCATTTGACAGCATGGAACATATTTTAAAATTGTTAAATCTTACAGAAAATGTAGTTTTGAAACACCAATTGCAATTGCAAAAGAAAGTGGGGCCCATTTTCAAAGATACGATTGTGCGAAAAAAAATACATATGAAGGAGAAGATGAAGGATTTGTAGATTAACAATGTACAATTTCGGACATACTTAGTTCACCAGATTGTTGATGACATTCGCTTTGAACATCTACGAAAGCATTATGGCTCGTTTGAATTCCTTTATAAATTAGAGCCATTTTTGTGGTCAAATAAATATTTTTAAAAATAATAAATAATTGAATGAATTGCAGTAGGAATTCGGAAAAAAAGTTTACAGTCTGAAAAGTAATGATCATGGTGGTGTCATGCTTTCTGAAGAGTTAAAATAATAGATTTCCATAATTCCCTCAGTCATCTACACGGCCAAGTTAAGATTTTGTAGTTTCTTTCAGTAAACAATCCCTAGCACACAGATTGCACTTCGAATACTTTTAAACTATTCATGTCACAGTCTTCCGGAGAAAGGAGCTTTTTCAAAAACAAAAACTGATTGAAACCTATATCCAATCAACAATTATTCTAGAATAACTCAGTAATTTGGCCATTTTGTCGATGGAGAATGCGAATCATGTTGTTAAGGATCTTGACACTAATGAACTTATTTCAGATTTTACAGCCACCCAAGCTCGGAAGATTTACTTGTCAGTTGTAAAAACAAGTTGGAAGTAGAAGATACATGCAAACCAACGCCAGTGTAAATAGTTGATAATGTTAAGTTATACACATGAATATATAAGCTGTCAATACCAAAACAAAATGTTTTAATTATTAACTTCCTTTTTGAGTTTTAGGATCTTCAATTGAATTTATAATACTGTAAATGTTTATGTGTCAAGGCTGTTAAAGACTAAAAATATAAGTAATTTATTTTCCCCCATTTTCTTAATAGATCAATATGCTATAGAAATGTAAAAGTTTGCATGTGTCTCGCTCCTCGTCTGCTACCTTGTGGCATTGTTTGTTTCATTGGGCCTCGCGTACTCTAGGGCCTCCCTGCCCATCTCCCTTCCCCCCCCCCACACACACACACAGTTTATGGTTATAAGCCCCCTTAGCTTCTCTATAAATGTAGGCGATATTTGAAGCCTTTAAAAGCATTTCTACTTGCGTTATTAAAGTGAATTTTCGGTTCTTTTTAGCTAAGCTATGTAACTTAACATTTAAAATCTTGGCCTAATGAAATTTTCATCAGCAAAAGCGAAAACCGACGTGCAATTATATTATAAAATGCGTTACTGGATTTCTCGGAAAATTGAATATTAAAACTAAAACGGCATGACCAGCTTTCGGGTACTACTGTTAATTCCTGGAATTGCACTTTAAATTATTCACCATTCTTAGAAAACACACTTCCCGAGGAATCACTTGTTTATAGGGAGCGGTGCTGTTACAAAGGGCTGTGTATTGTATCCCAACACTTTGTCATAGACCGCTTAAAGACAGGTGTTCATAATTTCTTTGGGTAAGTCTTAGCAAAATGCAAATTAAATATTAATAATAATTATAATATATTTTCAT
>MUZC01000767.1:803553-886796 GCA_002072015.1 Radix auricularia | reverse complement strand
TTGAGACTGAAGCAACTTTTTCCTTATTATTTGATGAAAGCATTTCAGTTTCTGTGAAAACTTGTCTGATTCTTTTTATACGAATAGCGTATAACAATGAAATTAACAATTTGTTTTTAAATCTTTTTGAACTGCCTAGTCAAACGGGTGAAGATATTACAAATTCATTGCTTGAAGTTCTACATAAGTTTGGATTTACAGATGATATACTGAAAAGGCGACTTATTGGAATTTGCACTGATGGCGCAAGTAATTTACAAGGTGAAATGAAAGGTGCTTTGGCATTATTGAAACAGAAAATGAATACTGATTTTGTTAATTTTCACTGCATGGCTCACAAATTGGAATTAGCTATTCACGATGTATTAAAAACATCAACAGAACTCTCACACTTTCAGATATTTGCTGAATCATTATATTCGCATTTTTCACGATAACCAAAGAATAGAAATCAATTGGAAATTGTGACAAAAGAATTACACACAGAGTTACTAAACATTGGTCGTACATTTGATATTCGTTAGGTGGCATCCTCTTTGCGTAGTGTTCAAGCAATCTGGCAACACTATCCAGCTTTAGTGAAACATTTTGAAACACTCAGTTTGGATATGATCAGAAATGTTCGAGATATAACTAAATGCAATGGAATAAGTCATAAACTGAAGAAATTGATTTTTGTTTCCGAACTAACAATAATCAAAGAAGCCCTTGAAGTTTTTAAAAGTTTGTCACTATTTTTACAAAAAAATCCATCCTCAGAACAGTAAATGCTGAGATTTCCAATGCTTTAAAAACCATGTCAGCCTTCAAAGAATATGATGGTGTCGGTGGTCAGGATTTTTTATAGGAGTTTTCTTGCACAGGTACTTTCAAAGAAATCAAGCTTATTCCACCAACGGAAGCGGAACAAACAAAGTTTCACAAGTTTAAGAAAAAGTTTTTTCAAAGTTTGGTTGACAACATCTCCTCCCATTTTGACAACAACACATTAGTGTTGAAACATGCTGAAGTTTTATGTAAGGCTAATTGGCCAAAAAACACAGAAGAGTTAATGTTGTATGGAGATCGTGAAATTATGGAACTTCAAAATTTTTTTGAAAATTGAAGCACGTCATACTTCAGCCATAGTAAACCAATTTCGCATGACAAAAGATGGTCATGATGCTGATGCAGACCCTAATGATTTGTACAAGAGATTAGATGTTCTGCCAATATCTACTGCTGATTGTGAGCGAGGATTCAGCGCGATAAATTTAACTCACATATCTCTTCGGAATTCATTAGATGTTGAAACTATCAATCACTTGCTTTTTATTAAAATTAATGGTCCACCACTTCAACATTTTGATGTCAGGTTGTATGCCACAAAGTGGTTAAAAGACGGAAGGCATTCTGCTAGCGACCTACCTTCTGGCAACCAACAAAAGAAGTAGTTATTGAACAGCGCCATAATTTGTTTAAATAGTTTTGATTTTTAGCAAATAACTGTTTAGAATTGATTAGACCAATTTCAAATATAAAACAACAACGACAGCAACATAAACAACGTCATCAACAACAGCATCATCAATAACATGAACAACAAACGCCATCAGCAATAACTAAATCAACAACAATTTTATCTACAACATCAACTACTGCATCAATTACAACATCATCTTCTGCAGCAACACCAACAACAACACAAGCTACTAAAAACTGTAAATTCAACCATATAAAAAACAACATCAACGACAAAAAAAAAATAACGTCATCAACAACAACATCATCAATAACATTAACAACAAACGCCATCAGTACAACTACATCAAGAACAACTATATCTACAACATCAACTACTGCATCAACAACAACATCAACTACTGCAGCAACATCAACAATAATATCTATTAGCTAAAAAACGTAAACAACACACTTTCCATTTAAAAGTAAATTCTATCCCAGCAACAAAGCTAGTTTTTATTAAAAACTGTAAATTCAACCAAAATATTTGAAAAAATGAAGCAAACAAATAATTTGTTTTCACTTGTAGTGTCATGTCATATTGTAGTAGTAGTAGTAGTAGTAGTAGAAGTGGTAGTAGTAGTGGTAGTAGCAGGATTAGTAGATGGGCTCAATTTGTTGCGGAAACCGGGATATCCCCGGCACTGTGAGGCTCCATCCCCGGCTCTGCTTTAACTTCTATCATCCCCGCCGGGGATGGCATTTATCCCCGGCTCTGCAGAAAAAAATTTCATCCCCGGCACTGGTTTTTTCCTAAATCGAGCACTGCATAAAAGTATTGTTCCAACTGAACACGTGGATGTTGTATTAATATATCTCCATTGCTACATCACATGGCGTATTGCTTATGCTATTTTTCCAACTGCTGTGTATAAAAACTAGAACCAAAGGCAACGGTGAAGACAAAGCCACACGACCGACATGTGTATATACAAATGGAAAAGGTCGAGACTATTAGCTCTACAACAACGTCACCGTGTGTGGTCTCCAACACTAGTGGCTTTTTGTTTTACTTTGGTGACAGGTTGTGAAAACTGTGGCATGATTTCCTGTAGTATGAGAGTCAGAGTTCAAGTGAGATGATAAAATGAAAGAAATTATCAACTGAAATGAATGAATCTCATATCTAATGTATCCGTATTAAAGCGTTTTATGAATCACGAACTATAAAAATACTAGAGAAAATGTCATGTACAGCGAAATGAAATGAGCTCTAGTGCATTCTTACCACAACACCCGAGACGCGGACTGGTACTGGTCCATGGATCAAACGGTACGTTAAATTATTGAACATATATATATATATATATGTGAAAATATTTAGCATAACACGCAATCTGTTCACAAACGTTTCTATAACACCAATGACATTTATTTTGGTGATATCTCATCCCTACCATGTAATCTAATCTGTCTGGCCTTTCTGTGAGCTGCGTCACAACTTGTGGGCACGTTCTCTTTTAGGTTCAGTGATGAATGTTGGACTGTTGATGATCAGGCGACTGGTGGTTGACGTTGTTCGGAGGTAGTCACATGACGACAGTCTCATTGACCATGGATCTGGTTACAAATTAAGCCATCCCCTGTTACAGTGGAAGGCGAGGAGTCAGTCAAAATTAAAGTCAGTTATACAAATGATGTGTTTGATTCAGTCATAAGCTTCTTAAAGTTTACAGTGACATTGTGGGCAATATGGCTTCAGACATTTAATTTTTATTAGTTAACGTCCAGGCGTCACGTGGTTGTCTTCCAGATAATTGAATATCTTGTTCCGTAGCTTATGATGAACATTGGACGCCTCTTACAGTGGATCATCTTGCCTGGTCTAAGTGAGTAGAGTCGTGATAAGAATACAGCTCTCTCTCTCTCTTTCTGAATATCTCTCACTCTCTTTCTCTCTCTCTTTCTGAATATCTCTCACTCTCTTTCTCTCTCTCTTTCTAAATATCTCTCACTCTCACTTTCTGAATATCTCTCATTCCGAAAACTGTTAGAATGAACTGCTTAGAATGGTCGAGTGTGTTTCAGAAGAAGTTCAATCAATTGCACTATTTGAAAATTTGATCAGTAATAAATTCGATCATTGGCTAGTGATTCCTTTTTCAAAAATCAACACAAATCATTAACCATAATAATTTTATTGTTCAAATCTGTTCTTCGTGACTGTCTATTTCTTTATCTGCCGTGATCGATTTGAGTAAATGCAGTTTTACATGCCCCCTTACATGCAGCTGTACGTGCAGCTTAAAATATATTCTGCTCATATTTGATTTCATCACTGTTCTTTTCCCACGCATTATAATTATTTGGTGTAATTTCGAATAACCAAATATCTGTTAAAAAATATTCAAGTTCTAACACATTTATATTATTAGGTAGATAACTCATGTAGTGTATGTCCTTTAGGAAACGATGATTTAAAAAAAATTACATGTCCTTATACAGCAAACAACTTATTTTTCCTTTAAAAATTAACTTCAGTTGAACTGGTGGCGACTACATCCCTTGACATTAGATGTGATTCCAGCCACACAAAACTGTTGTTGCTGGCAAATGTCCACCACAACACAAACTTGACGGTCACTCGCTTGAAGAACATCGTTTACTATTTTGAAGCGAAGGTCAAGGCCGGGATCATAAAAACACTTGACGTGCGTCTAGAGGATCCTTTTCAAGGGAAATCACTCTTCAACCTGACCGATGTGACGTCATCACTGGAGCTGTCATCTACCTTCGACCAGCTGACAGAGAGAACTTTCAACAAGGGTGAGAACGAAACATACCCGTTGGGTGACGCCTTAAATAATTTCAGTCAAAATTTATTCGAGGTTTTTAATAACACAGTCAAACTTGAGAAATATGTAGTCGTGACTATTTTTAGCTGTCATGGGAGATGCGAACAGTATCAAATAGATAGAAATACAATGTTAAAGCTGCAAAATATTTCAGAACTGATCATCTTGTCGGAGGTCCCGACAAAAATTGACGCCTTACTGTACAACCATGGTTACTTTCTTAATGACTTGAGAATCCCTGTGATATTCATTGACTCCGAAGATGACTTCGGCAGTTACAATCCAGTTACCATTGACCACTGCAGAGACTGCCCCCTAGGTTGGACACGTTATACCTGGTCGACACACATAATTTCTTGTTATTGGCTTCGTCAAACGGACACAGATATCTCGTGGTCAATGGCGTCCAGCCAGTGCGAGTCTGTGAAGTCTTCGTTGCCGGCCTTAGAGACAATGGATGAGATTGAGTTTCTGACAAACCTCATTGAAAAACACAACAACCTCTCCACGGCTGAGCAAGCGACGGTGACAGTAAGCGTCGGCCTTCTCAAAAAATTTGGGCTCCAACAGAATAATTACATGTGGTCAAACTTAAGGCCTTTTAACATAGAGGCGAGTTTAGAAGGGAGTTGTGGCGTTAGGGAGCGTTGTGTGGCAGTTAGTTTTAATTTCAAATCAAGAAATCACGAGAACATGATCAAATGGAAAACTGTTAACTGCGAAGAACCTATTTCCACAATACTTGTGTGTGAAATGGAAGGATTAGTGGTTCATGATTTTACTGGAAGGATGAATAAAATTGTGAACAAAAATGAGGAAAATAAATCTGAAAATACTTTCAACGTGCATTCAATATTGCCGCTCAAAGAAAAGCGCTATGAAGACTGGGGAATGTTTGACTGCAGGGACAATATTGTTAAAAACGTCACGTTTAGATTAGTTTGTGATGGATCAATAGACTGCTACACAGGAAGAGATGAGCAGTTTTGTAGCAATCTATCACCAAAAGAAAAGCCGAGCAATTATTTCTTATGTTTTAATCCGAATAGAGTTGGCAAATATCCCATAATGGTTTCCATCCCCTCAGAACGACTGTGCAATAAGATCCAAGATTGTCCAGACAACAGCGATGAGCAAGGCTGTGACGGGTGTCTGGGCAGACAATGCGCGGATAGAACGTGTGTTCCAAGCCATTGGTTATCACGTGATCATGAAAAGTGTCATCGTTTTATGGAAACCAATAAACACTGGTATTTAAATGTATCATATCCTGTTATAGGTAAGAGTTCTAAGCCTGAACAACGCCATCAAGAAATAACTTTATGCAGTTCAAACAACACCGAACAAAAATTAATCGTTGAATGGGCTCCAAAATGTTTACACCTGAGGGACAGGGACGGGAGTACAACAGGCTGCCGAAACAAAGATCACCTGAGAGACTGTAGCTCGTTCCATTGTCCAGAAGGATTTCTTAAGTGTCCTGGCAGTTACTGTGTCCCCGTTTACAACTTTCTGGATGACGTTAAGGATTGCCCGTATGGGGAAGATGAAGTGATGACCGACATAATTTTAGAAGGCACTAGCAACACTTTCAGCTGCCACAAGTCTAAGAGATACGTCCACAAAGTCCACCTCTGTGACGGCATTCCGCAATGTCCATTCGATGACGATGAATATTATTGTAACGTGACTTGTCCGAATGGATTTAGGTGCAATGGGCAGGCCGTCGAGGTTTACAACCACACATTAGTTCCTGAAATAAAATCTTTAAACATTATTGACGTAAACACAAAATATCTAAACGTCTCGGGCATCGACCTTTCCAAGCTAGAAGAAACTTTCATTTTTCCCCACTTGCTCCGGATCGAAGCCCCTCATTGTAGCCTAGTAGATTTCAATAGAATTTTCGATAGTGAATATGATTACAGAAACGTATATTATGTCAATCTGGCACACAACAATATAAAAATATTAACTAATCGTGGACCACTTGCGCGCCTTAAAAATTTACATTTCTTGAATCTATCTCATAACAGACAATTGACTCAAATCAATTTTTACGGTATCGGGTCAAAAAAATTGCGCTATATTGATTTATCATTTACCGGAATTTCCTCATTGGACCTTTTTATATTTCACAGCATAGAATCGATGCAATGCTTAAACCTCTCCAACACAAATATTACTTACTTTCATCCCTCTCGTTTCTTAAGATTAGAATTTTTATATCTAGACAACACACCACTCAGTACAAAAAACATGGAAGCTATATTAAAATCAGTCTCCGTTAGTTCAGGTCTATACGTAGACAAGTTTAAATTTTGCTGTCCTCAAATTGCAGGTGCCGGCACGCCAAAACAAGCGTGTCACGCACCTCCAGAAGCATTCTCTTCATGTGAAGATCTCCTGAGTGATGTATTGAAACGTTCACTTCTGTGGTTGGTGGCAGGCGTTTCTTTGACTGGGAACATCATCGTCGTCACCTACCGGTTATTTTATGACAGGGGCATTTTCAAGAAGGGTTACGGCGTATTTGTGACCAATCTGAGCGTGTCGGATTGTGTTATGGGCGTGTATCTGCTGATTATCGCCTCTACTGACGTCCGTTACAGAGACGAGTATGTACTTCATGAAAGTGATTGGCGCCACAGTTCCTTGTGTCAGGCTGCTGGCTTTCTGTCCACTCTGTCCAGTGAAACCTCAACTTTCTTTGTGTTTCTTATCACGCTGGACAGATATTTGGTCATTAGGTTTCCTTTCGGAAAACACAGGTTTACAAAATTGGGTCTGATACTATGTGTTCTTTTTGTCTGGATCATTGGTTTCATTCTGGCGTCGGTTCCACTCATGTATCCTGAGTGGATAATATACTCATCCAATGGGATGTGTTTAGGATTGCCACTGCGCATTAGCCGAGGACGTGGCTGGCATTACTCATTTGGGATTTTTATTTGTGTCAATTTTATTTTGTTTTTTGTTTTCATCGCTTGCGGTCAGATATCTATCTTTCATTTGATATCGTCCAGCCACAGTTTTAAAATGACCAATGTCCAGAGTGTTGCCAGAAGGGTTCAGGAAATAAACATTGCAAAGCATCTATTTTTGGTTGTGTTGTCCAACTTCCTGTGCTGGTTTCCCATCTGTGTCTTAGGTTTTCTGACGTTGACAGGACACGAGGTCAGTCCAGACACCTACGCCTGGTTGGTCGTTTTTGTCATGCCACTCAACGCGGCCATCAACCCCATAATCTACACGATACCCGTCATGTACAGCAAGTGGCGGGACTTTAAGAGAGGCGGGACACACAGATCTCGAGCAAGGGTAGATAAATTAGTTTCAACGGATACAAAATTTTAATAAGAAAACAAACGATTATTATCTTTTTTAAATGTATCTTAACTCAGAATTCTTACACCAATGTCTTCTTGCTATTATTGATATAATATTTGTTTCCTTTCTGCTCTAAAAGGCTGATAAGCGAATGAATGATTATGTTTTAAAGTTCTGTTGCTTGGTTGAAGCTCGTCGAAAACCTTGGAATGAATAGGACTATGATTCTTTGTAGATTGTTATTCCTATAAAGTTTCTCGAGGACCAACTGGTTTCCTTTTACCCTCTGGTTGTTAGGTGATGTGTTCTTTCAAGCTGTCCATTTAAAGAACATTACTGATATTTGTTCATCTGCTATTTTCTTATTATAGTTTTTATATTTTTCTTACTAGAAAGTTTCCTTTATTTCCCAGTTTCCTTAAAAGCGTAACATTGTTATTTTATCCTTATACGGAGGTACTGTTTAAATATTTTTTTTGCAGTATGTCTGTTATAAGCTTAATTTGCCTCTAGGTCTAAACTGTAAGTTAGTACTCGTACTGTGATAGCACTGTTGGTCCAAAGAAACCAAACTAAATCAAGATGGGTTTTGACCATATGAAAGTGACCAATGTTAAGTAGATCTGCTGTCTTGTTTGTCCAGTCACTGCTTTTTCCAATTTATCTATGGGCGCATATAAATAAAGGTAACAATCTAAGAAACGTATTTCGTGAGGTTTTAGTTCCCAAGAAATAGATTCGATTTGGTATAGAAGGAGCTTCTGTAACAGATAACACACAGCCATCATAAACGTGTTTCATGACGTTTCATTTTGAAGGAGGCAGCAAGCATTCACCTGTGTAACATAGTATTACTATTAGTTCAGGACAAGTGCGCGCGAAATTCACACATTACATTATGGACTTGTTTTGGAGCAGACAGCCAGCGGTTTGTATTTATTTTTTTTTAAAAATTATCTTATGTATATTTATCTATGTTATAAATAGAGCTGCTGAAAAATACACGATTAATTATTCGATTAATCTGTAAAAATTTTTAGTTATGACTTTAAAAAAAAATGAATAAACGTATCATTTAAAAATGTACCGGAAGTTATAAAGTACCCAAAAAAAATTATGGCCGGTAAATATAAACAAATTTCCCGACGAGTGCACGAAATTTTGGTTTTAAACTATTGACTGACGGCAACGTTCAAAATGTTGATAAAGTTTTATGTATCCATTGCTAGAAATCGTCTGTCTACCATGGTTCTTACTCTTACTTATTAAAAAGAAAAAAAAGCGTATAAGCTAATGAAATCTGACTCAGACAAGAAAATGACGGCAGCTCTTCCGATGAACTACTGGAGATGGAAGTTCCTGAATCCGTTGATCCTCACCATTCTTAAAGACTTAATAAAAATAAACACTGATATCCGATAATGTAATTCCTTGCTAAGACCGTTTTGTGCTTACCAGAGAACTTCGTTCCATGTGAATAATTGTCAAGCTCGACTGTTAAAATTGTCAATAAGACCCACTCATCACATTAACCAAATAATGTCGACACACTTGTCTGCGTAGTTGATAACAAAAAAGACACATAAAGGAGACATTCCATTGTTTTTTTATTTTCAAAAAGTACGTTTAATAAATCTTGTTTATGACACCATAAATTTTAATGTGTGGCGTTAATTAAAATAAATTATTAATTAATCGTATCTATTAAATTTAATTTAATCGTTAAAAGCCCTAATTTAAATTATGCCATATTTATATTATCATCAAATTCAAGGTAAATTAAAAGTAAAAGAAACAAATATTCATGTTGCTCAAAGTTGATTGCCGAGAGATACGAAGAGAGACAGTACTCTCCCCAAAATATAAATATTCGTATAATACTTAATCAGTTAATTTAGTCCCATAAATCGTTTATAAATGGCTAAGTAGAGACTGCGTAATGTTCCAAAACACGGATACAAATTTTCAGGGATCCGAAAGTTTTTGTTACTTTCTTATTTCATATTTTATTTGTCAACTAGATGTCCGCGGCGTAGCATACGCCGCAGATTTGCTCATAGATACGGCAAAGAAAGTGGAGGGGGTGAACAGACACAAACTACATCACGATGAAATCAGAACAACGCGAATGAAGCTCAGATGTGGGGATATCTGCGACGCATTGTTGATCTGGAAACATGTGCTCTGTTGTTAGCTACTTGCCACCCCGCACCACCCTAGCTTGCCAACCATAGACTAATCAGCATTACCAGACAAAGGTCATTCATCAAGCTTATTCCCACTCCTCTTGTGCTTGTTATGGTGATCGAAAAGATAGTGGGAAATGCATGAGCACAAACATAAAAATTAAAAAGTTAAGTTTTTAGCGGGGGATTGAACCTGCGACCTCCGAGCGTTAGGTCAATGTTATAACCATTACAATACGAAATCAATGTTATTAATTGTTCTGAAAGAAGGTAGTAGTCGACTTCAATTCAACGTCGATGAACCCCCACGATTTGCACATTACTTTTTCTTGCAATCTGATTTGGTCGGTGGGGTCGGACAGATAGCTACTTCGTGTCCGGCATGGTTGGTCCATGATGAGAATTATATATAGAGAGATATTGGTGAATGCAGCAAGACTGTTACTTTGAAATATAAATTTTAAATGCATTTTTTTTCCTTTTCTTGCCTGAAAATTTCTATTATAATAAATATTTGTCATGAGAACCTTTTTGCCAACATAATAAGATTAATGTTATCTGTATTTCCATTTATATCATGGTGTCTTGCTTAATAAAATGATTACAAACTTTTGAAATCTTGTAAGACATGCCTATATTTTACACAGCATATTTGTATGTTCGCCTAAGTCATGCACATCTATTTTGTATTATATATACGTGACATTGTTGGCTTAATGGACGTAACTATAAAAATAATTAACCTAACTAAATCTTTGTCTTTACATTTATTGTCACAAGTAAACGTAAAGAATTTATACTAGGTTCATGCTCTATATCTGTCACGGTTACATGGACACTTACTATTTATAACGGTTACTAGCCAGAAAAGCTTAAAGCCATAAATGTGCCAAATAGTTCTGTATAAAGTTAAGCACTTTGGTCATGATTTTGAAAGTACTTATTTAATATTAAGACATAAATAAACTTGTTTTATCTGTACAGCGGTTTAAGAAAATGAGGTTGAATGGCCGAAGTCTAAGTAAAAATGTGTTTCGGTGGGGGTTGTAAGGTCAAACATCTTATAGTTGAGAGTGGACACAAAATTACTCAAATTTCTTAAAAATTTCGGGGTTGAAATTCCACAAAAAGCTGATTTAGAATATGAGAGTGCTGGTCAAATGGCTAATTATTAAATTAGTAAAGCTAGTCAAGTAACTGACTATTAAAAGGAGACACCTAGTCCAAAATCTGACCTTCAAGGAGACAGTCGGTTAAATAGCTGACTATTGAACGGAAACAGCTAGTTAAATAGCTGACTATTGAAAGGGAATAGTTGGTCAAATCGCTGACTATTGAACGGTGACAGTCGGTCAAATAGCTGACTATTGAAAGGGAATAGTCGGTCAAATAGCTGACTATTGAACGGTGACAGTTGGTCAAATAGCTGACTATTGTACAATAAGAGTTAGTCAAATAGCTGACTATTGAACAATAAGAGTTAGTCAAATAGCTAACTATGAACGGTGACAGTTGGTCAAATAGCTGACTATTGTACAATAAGAGTTAGTCAAATAGCTGACTATTGAACAATAAGAGTTAGTCAAATAGCTGACTATTAAAGGTAAAGGTATAACAAATATTTGAAAATTAAACGGAGAAATCGTATAAATCGTATAGACCAATTCAGAAAGCACATGGCTTTATTTTAGGGCTGTTATCGATTAATTTAAATTTAATCGTTAACTTTTGACAAATTACCTAATAATTAATCAATAATTTTGATTAAAGCCAAAATAAAATGTATGACGTCATTAAACTGAAAATTTAAAGGGAAATAACAAAAACAGGCAATTGAGGTTTTTACAATTTAACTATTAGTAGTTCAACAAAATGTCAATGAATTTAAATTTTGTTATTGTTAATTTAGTAAAAATAATGTTTAATTTTTAATATCATTTTCCTTATCTTCTTCTTCTTCTTCTTCGTTCTCAATATTGAATAATGAGTATTGCGTGCCACGAGTTTTGCGCCAACTGGCCCGTGGTCTCCGACTTCAGCCTGCTGTATTTTCTGGATTTGCTTCCATAGCCTTTGGTCAGCCAAGACCATCTGCAAGGCAGCAGTTGTTTTTTGACAAGTGATGCAGCGTTCACATGCCACGGCTAGGGGTTCCACGCATTACCCCGCCTCTTTTCACCCATTTGGAGCTGGGTGGAACTCGGGGACTCCCTCGGCCCCGGGAACAATTCCTTGGCTTCCCATGGATTCTCGTGACCATCGGAACGACAGTCGAGCGCGCTGGCCACTCGACCACTGCGGCCCCATTTTAATAATAATAATAATAATAATAAAATGATAATTTATATAGCGCTGTATCCCAGCAAGGAGCCAGGCTCACAGCGCTTTACATGGAAACAACAATACATATATAAATAAAATGAAACATTCATAGCATATTAACTACATAAATGACAATACGCTATACTCAATACATCAGCTACGTTAATCATTTAAAGAAATGTGGTTTTATTATTTTTGAAAATAAATTTTAAAAAGATGTGTCTTAAGTGCAGTCTTGAATGACTTAGCAGTTGAAATGCTACGGATGTGTAATGGAAGAGAATTCCATTGTTTGGCTGCACAAAAGTAGAATGACCTTTCGCCAAATGTTTTAGTTCTTATCTTAGGAACACAGAGAATGCGTGTATCCGCAGAGGAGCGTAGCTGACGACTTGGTGAGTAGACTGACAAAAGTTCAGTAAGATATGAAGGGCATGAGTCAGAAAAGAAGTTGTGACACAGAACGGCCAGTTTGTAATCAATTCGGGCTTGTATAGGTAGCCAATGAAGTGAGTAAAGTAGCGGAGTTACATGGTCATGTTTTTTTGCCCTTAGAACTAATCTGGCAGCTGAATTTTGAACTCTCTGTAGTTTTTCAATGCATTGTTTTGGCGCACCTGACAGAAGAGAATTGCAGTAATCCATACGAGCTAGAACAAGAGAACAGATTAGAGTTTTTGTTGCACTATCTGTTAAGTAATGACGGATTGAACTGATCTGACGAATGGCAATATAGGCAGAGCTACAAATGTGATTGATGAAGTTGTTGATAGACATGTTGTCAGAAATAATGTAGCCAAGATTCCTAGTCGATGTTGTGAACAGTATATCAGAACTAGCCACCTGAATAGAATTTGGAAGAATCAAAGTACTGCGGGATTTATTGTTACAGAATAGCAGTGCTTCTGTCTTATTATCATTCAGTTTGAGCTTGCTTAGAGTCATCCAAGACTTTACCTCACCAATGCACTCCTGCATCAATTGGACAGTGAAGTCAGTATCAGAGGGATCAGTGTGAGTATAAAGTTGAGTATCATCTGCAAATGATTGGCTTTTAACTGAATGCTTTTCGAGCAGTAAAAGTAGTGGCCTTGTATACAGCACGAAAAGTACCGGACCCAAAACGGAGCCTTGAGGCACACCATAAACCAAGTCAGCTCTGTAAGAGATACAGTCATCTACTGATACCACTTGTGATCTGTTAGATATGTATGATTGAAACCAAGCCAGAACTGAGCCAGAAATCCCAAAATAATTTTGCATGGTTTTTAGTAATGTTTGATGGTCGACGGTGTCAAAAGCAGCACTAAGATCTAAGAGGACCAATATAGAGATTTGTCCACTGTCTAGTGCAAGTAGGAGATCATTTGTTACCTTTAACAGGGTGGTCTCTGTGCTATGAGAAAGTCTGTAGGCCGACTGATTGGGACTTAGAAGAGTGTTGTCGTTAAGATAAGAAAAAAGTTGTTTTAAGACAATTTTTTCAATGACCTTACACAAAAATGAAATATTTGATACTGGTCGATAGTTGTTTAAATTATTTTGATTTTTCCTTATAAAAACAGCTTTATTTCAAAGTTTACACTTTAAAAAAAAATTTTCAATGGAGAAGTTTGTAGGTAAATAAAGTAAACTATTGATAATTATTAATACTTAATTATTTATTAGCAAACACTCTCAGTTGTTCAAAACTGTTTATTTCAACTTAATCACTATTTTATCAGTTAAAATAATTTTAATCCATAAATATTTTACCAATTAATCGAGAAATTAATCGATAATTTCCGCAGCCCTACTTTGTTAATTAAAAAAAAACGATCCAAACGTAAACATAAAAAAATTATTTGTGCCATTTATTCAATTCCATAATGAAATTTAGACAATTCATTATACAAAATTATTCATGATGATGCCTGACATAAAAAGGAATTTATGTCAAGTATCAATTGTAAACTTTGCAAATGTCCCCTACGTATCCAGGGCACAGCTGAAGCAGTGGCCAGTCACGTGGTGACAACCCTCATCCGAACAATCAGAAGGGCAGGCCAGTGAACAGCTGTTTCTATAGGAAACTTTGTTGCACACTGCAGTTATTTGCAAAAGGTTACGTAGTTTGACGTATTTATAACGGTAAATAATTATAGGGTTCCGAAAGGAGAAAAGTAAAAAGAAACGAACTTTGTAAGCGCAGTAAAAGAAAAATATAGTCTTATCCTAATTGTGCAGAGATAATTATTAGATACGTAAAGTTATCAGTAAATAACACATTTGTCTCTCACGAGTGAGCAATAAGTATACTTACAGAAATGACTGTATTTTTACACAACCTTCACAGTAGCTAAGGTAAAAAAAAAGATATTAAGCTATCAACAGAATAAAGTGACTGAGCATGCAGTGTTTTTGGATTTATTGTAATCGCTAACATTTTAATTATATATTCAGGACTAATACAGTGTTGCGAAGCGAAGATGCCAAATTTTCCCATGCAGGTTTTAAGAAATTCCCAAAGTTAGTCAAAGAATTCCAGCATGTATTAAATCCTGTTGCCGAAGCGCGGAAACACCTAGCAATCACTTTAAATAAACCAAGATCCGAAAACAAAAAGACAGGTTAAAAATAAACAATACGAAGTCACAAATAAGCTCAGAAAAACCTAGCCAACATGTACAAATAACAACAAAAACGTATATCCGAAATAAAAAACCTGGACATGATAAAAATAAACGAATATGATGTCACAAAGCCCCCCCACTTCCACACACATTCTACAAAAATATTTTCTATTTGCAAATGAGCATGTTTCAAATCATTTTTTTTTATTTTCATTCAAGTGTATATTTAATTTCTAAAAATTTGTCAATCTCAAATATTCCCATATTTAGGCCAAATACTTATACATTTCTGTGTTCCCGTTTTTATAAATTTGGCTCGAAAATTTCCACAATGTGGTAAATTTCCCAGAAATTTGCAACACTGCTATTACATGGTTATCCATTTTTTTATTGTTTCTAGAACCTACAATTGCTGTTTGTTTTTCGGCCTTCGTCCGTGAGGGGCAAAAACTGATCATCTGCGGAGTCTGCGATTCCTGAAATTTTATGCAAGAAATGGAAGTTTTTCTTTATATTTATAAAATAAAAATGTATTGTGTATGCTTACTATTGATGATGATTTTTCCTATAAAATATCCTTGCAGATCTTTGAATAAGTCTATATACTGCTTTAACTGCAAATGGCCAATATTTTCCGTAACACGTGTTTAAGTTTTGATTCATGTGATTATTATAAAAATACAAGAAAGTAAGTCAATATTTTCAACCATCCACAGTTTGCTAAAAAAAACAAACAAATTACACAGACTATTTGTGTAAGGAAACAATAAATTAAAGCTTTATTATCAACTAATACAAATAATGGTAGACGTTTCGGCTCATGCCTTCATCAGTACAAAAACAATTACATGTACTTACATATATCTTAAAATTAAAACATATTAAAGTCTATGTGATAAAATGAAAATGACAGTTTGCTATCATGGTTCCTATGGCAACAATTCTTCCCTGGCATGCCCTTTCGGTTGTTCGGATGAGGGTTGTCATCACGTGACTGGCTCCTGCTTCACCTGTGACCCTGGATACCTCGGGGACATTTGCAATCAAGGTATGGTGGTCACACTTTCTGTTATTCGCAAAAATAACTTTAAATGTTTTGCTGTACGCTCTTTTACATAATAATAATTCACACCGTAGTATTGGCACATGCACAGTTTTTTCTATAGGTACAAAGTATATAAGTGGGATGGGACACCAATCTCTTCAGCCAGACTGTGTTTTGTATAAATCATGATAAGCTATATAATCTCAGATAATGTTTTAGAGACGTCGATTTATTCCCGGCTTATACATTTCAGTTTGTGGCTACGGTCACCGTGGCAACAACTGCTCCCAATCCTGCCCGGTTAGCTGTGTGGATTGAGAATGTGACCACGTGACAGGACAGTGCTCCCCCTGTGTCACCGGCTGCCAGGGAGCTGCTACCTGTGATCAAGGCAAGACCGGAAATGACTTAGTTACTTTATTCTTTATCTTTGTTGCATCAGTCGATAGGATTGAATGCTTTAAATGCCTGTAAGTCATTTTTAAGCTGGCACTATCATTTGTTCAGCCGGCAGCAAATGCTGCGAAAATACCGGAAGAAACTAAAGAAATCAAAATTTAATTATGAGAAATATTTTTTTTAAAAAATGTAACCAAATTCTGCTAGATTGCGTAGAATATTTATTTTTTAAATGGCTTTTTCCTATTCACTAATATATAATTATATAGATCCATAGTCATAACTATGAATTTGTAGAAGAATTTTAAACGTATAATCAAACAAATATATTTTTAATAATAATAACAAGAAAAAGCAACAGTGATGTGTCATTCAATATGTTAACATTTTGAATCTATTCTAATCGCTCCTCTTTTTTAATGAAATTATTGCAGTGTGCTACGACGGTTACTATGGCAACAACTGTTCCCAACTGTGCTCGGTGGGGTGCACGAGTGAGGAATGTGACCACGTGACTGAGTGTCGCTTCAGCTGTGTTCCTGGTTACCAAGGCGACACGTGTGACAAAGGTAAAATTCCTTAAAAGTCTTGTTACCATGGCGACGCGTTTCAGTCAGTTGATATTTGTTGAAAGCCAATGCCCCGATTGACTCAAGTCTCTAAAGGAAAAATTGTTGGAATAACTTCATGGACATTATAAAATATTGTGGCTATAATATTATTAACTCACTGAAGCATGATTTTATGTTATACACTGCAATATTGAATAGTTTAATAATTTTTAAACACAATATAGTATAAGTGATCAGTAGAATATTTTATACTATCCTATCATTCTGACTGGTTATTCCTTCCCCACCAAGTACAATCTGATAACTAGAGAGAGCAGTAGAAAAGGAGGGAATAAGAGAGAGAGAGTATTGAGAGGAAGGTATAGATAGTGATACGGAGAAACATTGGGAGGGTAAGAAAGAAGAATGAAGAGAAAGTATACGGTTTGTGGAGTAGAGGGAGAGGAAGGAATGTATAAAGAGATAACATGAAACACCAGTAAATATAACCTCAAGAGAGTTTTAGTTTAAAAAAATTGAAATCTAATAAAATATGTATTAGAAGCATTGACATAATCCGGCCTTGATGTGAACTTCATTAGAGTTTTAATGTGTTATTTGTATATACAATCTTGTAAATTATCTGAAAGTCTCTTCAAAAATAATTAGGCCGACACACTTTTGTTTGCTTTTTTTTTTTTATCAATAATGTACCAGCTTTGGGGATTCCATCGTGATTTAGTGAAGGGACTGAGCCATTGTGAGTTAGTGAAAGGACTGAGCCATTGTGAGTTAGTGAAAGGACTGAGCCATTGTGAGTTAGTGAAGGGACTGAGCCATTGTGAGTTAGTGAAGGGACTGAGCCATTGTGATTTAATGAAAGGACTGAGCCATTGTGAGTTAATGAAAGGACTGAGCCATTGTGATTTAATGAAAGGACTGAGCCATTGTGAGTTAGTGAAGGAACTGTGACTGAGAAAATCTCATTTATTTTCAGAATGTTACCATGGTCAGTTGGGAGAAAACTGCTTTATTTTATGCAAGGCCCTTTGTCTTAACAGCTCCTGTGATCCCGTGACTGGTCATTGTCGTAAAGGCGGTGAGCCAGGTTACCAGGAGCCAGACTGTACCTAAGGTGAGAAGTGCTATACAAATTAGATTTGAGAGCCACCGCTGCTATTATAATCATCTTTTTTAATTCTTATCAGACGCAGGCTAACGGTCAATGTATACAAACATATTGTAAACTAATGACATGTCTCTTTTACGATGGAAATCAGTCATTATACTGTTAGCAATAGAGGATAATAAGAAATATGGATAAATGGCGAGGGAAAGAGAGAGATAGAGATATAGATATGCTAATGATTAAAAAGGATGAAGAAAGATGGAGGACGAAAGAGATTTGCTGAGAGAAGAACAACTATTTCAGAAAGATTTAGAGGAAACTTACGAATAATCAGTTACATTGAAAAATAAACATCTCTGGAAAAGAGAGAAAGATTATAAGTGATAGAGAAAGCATGAGAGAGAGAGAGAGAAAGAAAGAGAGAGAGAGAGAGAGAGAGAGAGAGAGAGAGAGAGAGAGAGAGTGAGAGAAGTTGCGATGAATGGAGACATACAGAAAGGCAGACGGAAGGGTGTGGTATAAGGGAAGCTCTTTGTTAGAATGGATGCTATACTATCAATATCTCGTACTATTAATTTTGTAATTCCAAAGTGAACAATAAAAGTAGGCAATCCATATATTAACTTGTTGTTTATGTTACATGGAGGGGAAGGGAGGAGATGTTTTTTAGAGTAGAGAAACAAAATGCCTCTTAAGAAAAAGTTGATCTTTCTACGAAATTGAAATGTAACCCGCATAATAAAAAACAGGTATTTTTAAAAGATGCAATTCTTTTTAACAGCATGTTCATACTGTAACCATGACAACAACTGCTCCCTGGTCTGCCCCTACGGCTGCTCAAGTTCAGGGTGTCACCACGTCACTGGTCATTGCCTGACCTGTCAGCCAGGTCTTAAGGGTGACAGCTGTGGACAAGGTAGGCTTTAGACAGCACATGCCTTTGTTGTCCATAAACTCTCTCATATTTAAGATTGAAGTGTTTTAAACTGCTAGAGACTAATTTTATATTTACAACTGAAATAATGTAAACTGCTAGACAATAATTTCTTATATTATTTTATAATAATACATCCCGCTATAGACTAATCACGTATATTATATATATATATATACAGAGTTGATAATACAGACAAGCATATTCTAATCACTGATACTAAATTTACAGTTAAGATAGGTTAAGCAACTTTAGGCTAGTTTAATCAGTAATAATAACAAATACAACATAAAAACGGCTTTAGATTAATCGCCAATTTCATATTACAGTTACAATTCATTTAATCCAGCGATGGAGAAACCATTGATAAAACTAAATGAATGTATCAAAATTTGCTGTAATTTATTCTTGATGAATTTCCCCACAAAAAGCCAATTAAAGTACAACTCAAATGGAAAGAAATATATTCAAAAAAATAAAAATAGCAAATAAAATGAAATTGACATAAACACTTGAATCTGTCTGCTAACGAAATGAAAATACGTTGTAAAAAGATATATGTTTACATTTTTTGTTCTGTTATATTTCCAGGTTGCCAGTTTGGCCATTGGGTTCAGAATTGCAGCGAGTCGTGTGACAGGAAGTGTTTCAACTCTTGTGACTAAGTGGCGGGTCACTGTGACCTAGGCTGTGTGGCTGGTTACTAAAAGTCACCGAATTGTGCAGAGAGTAATGAACTTTTTACTCAAAAAGATTTCACAAAATGACAATTTAAACAAAGTTTCTTAACAATTTACAACATTTTCTCAGTTTAAGGTTTTATTGCCATACTAATACATTGATTTTATAGTGGTGTGGAACTTGTTGTTTAATAGACACTATTATTTGACCCGCGCTTTGCTGCGGTAAATTAGGATTTCAGTTATTGAAAAATGCTTCTTTTTTATATAGCTCATTATGAGAAATAACCTATCTTTAGGCAATCGTCCACCTAGTGAGAAAAGATTAAATAATTTTTGCTTCTTACCATCGTGGGTGTGTACTCAACAACTTCTTAACATTTCCAGTTTCTACCTACACGGAAGTTTGGAGAATTAGTGTTGATTTAGATTTATATAGCCCATTTTAGGGGTAGGGGTGGGGAAGGGTTAGGTCCCCCGGCAACACATAAGTGGAAATTTTAAAAATTTATATAATTATTTTCCTTATTACAATTTCGGGCTGTTACTAAACAACTACAGAATGCTTTATACTTTTACCTACACAGAAAATTGGAGCAGCAGTAATTTTCAGTTTTTAATGGCTCATTTAATAGAAAAACTACATTTGGGCCTCCAGCATGCAGTAAGTGGTAATTTAAATATATATTCACCTGTTACCATTGATGAAGTGTACTCAAAAACGTCCTAAAGTTTAAAGTTCTACATACTCGACAAAAGGACAATTAGTGATTTTCAATTTTTACAGATAAAGAGAAATAGTTTTTGGGACCCCGGCCCCACATAATTTGGAATTTTAATTTTCCTTTTCGTCGTGAGAGGGTACTCAACAACTTCAAATATTTTCATGCTCCTGCCTACACCGAAAGTTGGAGAATAAGCGATGATTGAGTGAGTGAGTGCATTAAAAACATTATTTTGGCCCCAGGCCCCCAGTAAGGGATATGTTAAATATGTTTTCACCTGCTACCATCGTGGAAAAGTATTTAACAACCCTCCAACGTTGCACGCCTTTACCCATTCGGGAAATAAGGTAATTATAGATTTTCAATTTTTATATAGCGTATATAAGAGTAAAAAAGGTTTTTTGTTCTCTGCCCCCATGAGTGTGTATTTCAAAATTCTTTTACACCAACTTTCGTTGTGAGAGGGTACTTAACAATTTTTCCAAAGTTTCATGCTACTTCCAAATCGGAAAATTGGAGAATAGGTGATGAGTCGGTTTTAATATAAAAAACTATATTTGGGCCCCCGGCCCCCATGAGAAGGAATTGTAACATTATTTTTAGCAAATTTACGCCGGGAGCGTGTAGTAAAAAAATTTCCAGTTTCATGCTTCTTCCTATACGGAAAAAAAAAGAATTAGGGATTTTCAATTTTTATATAGCTCAAATAAGGAAAAAAGATTGTTGGGCTCAGGCCCCCATGAATAGTAAATTAATTTTTTTCAAATTATCGTAGGAAACATGTAGTCAAAATAATTCCAAAGTTTCATGCTTCTACCTACACAGGAAATAGGAAAATTGGTTATTTACAATTTTAAAAAAGCCATTATTAGGAGGAAAAAAAATCTTTTGGGTCCCCGGCCCCACATGAGCGAGATTTAAAAAAAATTCTTTTTCGACAGTTATTGTCGTGAGGAGTTACCCAACAACTTCCCAAAATTTCATGGTCCTACCTACACGGAAAATAGGAGAAATAGTGATCAGTCGGTTTTTATTATAAGAAAAGCTATATTTGGGCTCCCGGCGCCCCATGAGAAGGAGTTTTTAAAAAAAATGTGGCCAATTACCCCTAGCTATTTCCCGCGCTTTGCTGCGGGAAGTTGGAGAATTAGTGATGAGTGAGTGTATAAAAAACTATATTTGGGCCCACGGCGCCCAGCAAAGGATACTTAATTTTTTTTTCACCTGCTGCTATCATGAAGTGTTTTTAACAAACCCCAAACATTTCATGCGTTTTTCTATTTGGGAAATATGAAAAATAGTGATTTTCAAATTGTATATAGCACATTTAATAAAAAAAACACTTTCCTAAAGTTTAAAGCTTTCTACCTTCATGGGGAATGGGGGAATTAGTGATTTTCAGTTTTTAAATTTTGGACCACAGTAAGAGATATTTAAAATAAAATATTTCACCTTCTAGCATGGGGAAAGTGTTTTTATCAACTCTCCAACCTCTGCTGAGTCTACCTAATTGGGAAATGGAAGAATTGATGATTTTCAATTTATATATTGCTCATATTATGAAAAAAGGTTTTTGGGGCCCCAGCCCCCATGAGTGGGAAATTTAATATTTTCTTTTGCCAATTATCGTCGGAAGCATGTATTTAATAAAATTTCCAAATTATTCATGCTTCTACCTACACGGGAAATAGAAGAATAATGATTTTCAATTATTATAAATCTTATATAAGGAAAAATGAATTAGGGGTCCCGCCATCATGAGTGTCAATTTCAAAATTCTTTTTCACCAATTTTTGTTGTAAGAGGTTAACCAAAAACTTCCAAAAGTTTATCCTTCTACCTACACAGGAATTTGAAGAATTTGTAATGTAGGTAAAAAAAAAAAAAGCTTTTGGGCCCCCACCCCCACATGAGTGAGATTTTAAAAATTCTTTTACGCCAACTTTCGTAGTCAGAGTGTACCCAAAAACCTCCCAAAGTTTCATGCTTCTACCTTCACGGGAAGTTGGAGAATTATTGATTTTCAATTAGTATATAGCCCCGGCCCAAATGAGTGTGAAATTGTAAATTCTTTTTCGCCAATTTTTGTCGTAAGAGAATACCCAACAACTTCCAAAAATTTCATGCTTCTACCTACACGGAATGTTGGAGAATTAGTTATGTAGGAAAAGAAATTGTATGGGCCCCAGGCCCCACAAGAGTGAGATTTTTAAAATTCTTTTTCGCCAATTGTCGTAGTGAGAGAGTACCCAGCAAGTTCCTAAAGTTTCATGCTTCTACCTACACGGGAAGTTGGAGAATTAGTGACTAATGATTGAGTGAGTGAGTGTGTCAGTCAGTCAGGGCTTTCCCTTTTACTAGTATAGATTTTGACTGCTTATTTGCAATGTTGAGCAACTTTATTTACATTTAACGAGAAGTCACATATTTTTGAATTAGCATCAAAAAATGGTGTGCAGTGCTTTAACCACCCATTAGCAAAGTCACTAGCCCTTGCATCAATTTGAACGACGGCACTGAATTTAAATAGATTTATTTAAAAAGATGCATAATTGTGATCTAAAATTAGATAATTTTATATAATAATATAATGCGGTCTATTCATCGCCTTATTCTTGGTTACCATGGTAATGCCTGTGATTCAAATAAGTGCATCGTACTCATTTCGCTTATCTTAATAGAAGAAACAAAACACACATAAAAAAATAAATAAAAGCATGACTACATTAACAAAATCATGAAGGTCATTGATTCCATACATGAGATTCATTAAATCTAGGAAGAACAATCGTGCAAGGGACCACATAGATCCCACTAGATACTGTTATCATCACATGAATGTTGAGATGCACACATCTTACACCACAGAAATGACAGCTTTCATAATTTTTAAAAAAATTAAAAATAAAAAATATTAAAAAATACCAAAATTAAAAAAACGCAATATTTATGTATTTTGATTTTTTTTTTTTTTACCTTAAAGCTTAATATTAATGAATGTTGTTAAAATAGATAAGATCTCTAAAATCCCTCACTCTCTACGCTTACAAAAGTCAATGTCCTTATCTCATTCCCCCATCCCATTTAATTTCCCAGAACTACAATCCACAACAACCTCCACCACCAGCAACCACCACTTCCACCCACCACAACATCCACAACAAAAAAATGCACTAGATGACAAAGTCAATACGAGTTGTATTGAAATGAAGTTGATGTCTGTTAACTTCATACTATTCTCACTGCCTTTGGGTCCGTCCATAAATGATGTCAGGCGTTTTACCGATTTTATCTCATCTTATCTTAGATATACAGACGCTCCTTCTATGCAGAAGATAATTGCGTCCACAGACCATGACAGATGATCTGTTGGCAAGTGATACAGCGGTCACAGGCCACGGCTATAGGGATTCCACGCATTACCCCAGCCGCCTAACTATTGTCTAGCTAGGTACCCATTCGGAGCTGGGTGACTCGAGGACTCCTCAGGCCCCAAGAACAAATCCTCACCTTCGTGTGGATTCGAACTCGTGACCATCGGTATGACAGTCGAGAGCGCTACCTCTCGACCACCACCTTATATGATGTAAAATATGATGTCATAATGATCCCCCCTTTGCTGCACTCTAATATCGATACCTGCGTGAAGCCATGTAAAATTCATTAAGTAAATTGCAAACAATCAAATATTTAAGTAAAACCTTTATTTAATGTTACGCGTTTTGATGTGACGTCACCTTTCTTAAACAATCTCGCCCCTCATCAGATCGTGACCACGGTACCCCATTGGTGTGACGTCATGTATTGACGGTCCTTTATGTTACATGTATTATATATTACATTATATTCGTCTATATTACATAGCAAATAACTTTTCAAAACTTGAAAATGTCTACAAACATCTTCTTTGATACAGTTGACGAATCCACCAGCGACGTTTTGAAAAGTCGCAACTTGGGTGCAACCCTTGGCATCAGCTTGGCGTCTGTTACCATCATGATCGTCCTCGCCGCCGTTGTTGTTTACGTGTACAGAAAAAACGGAAGATCTCGACCCACTTAAGCAACTCAGCCATTGATCTGTGTCCGGAAATTCTGTCAATGGACGACGCCGAAAATGCTCCGGACTAGGTGTTGGACAACGACAGGCAAGAATTGATGGACTAGAAGTGAGGTCAACCTGGATTTCGTACTTGTACATTCCAACACTTTTTTGTGATGACCGAAGACAATTAATGCTTGGTGGACTTGATGTGTCAATCTTAAAGTTTGTACTAGGAAATTCCGACAGTTTCTGTGAAGACATTTGTGTTATTTCTTGTTCCATCATTGGATATTTCGGTGTTGTTGTTTTTGTTTTTTTTTTATTGAGAATAAGATTAAATAGACTTTTATAAATTAGAAAAAACGGTATGGCTAATTAAATTTTTATAACTTTTTTGTTAATTTATTCTGAATGTTGATGTTAGAAATTGCCAATTCTATGCGAGTTAAATATGTACGTATTGATTAGTGAAGCATTTTAAACGTGTGAGTTTTTGTGCAAACTTTCCTGGGCCAAGCAAAATAAATTTCTTTAAGGCTGAAGTGAAATCCCCGCAGTTTTTACATTTTCAGAATATTCTACGATTTTTAACACTTTTGCAAATAATTAAAAGTTAGGCTCAGAAAATAACTAGTTTATTGGTGATGGATTATAAAATAAATTAGAGCAATAATTTTATTTATTATATATATATATATATATATATATTTGGCTGTTAACGATACATATTCGGAGTATCATAATTCTATTTTACAAGCTTTCCAAATGTGCTCCTAAAATCTTCACTATATTTTTTTTTTAATTAAAAACTTTTTGTTTCATTTATTGATCCATTTTCACTCGATCAATAAATAATGTATAGACTTTTTAACAGACGTTTAGTCATTTTTTTTTGGTAAATTTTTCTTTGGAGAATTATTATTCATTTGTCAAATTACTGAAATAAAAAGCAAGAACGGTTATAAATTACATTGAATAAATTACAGTAAGTCTTTATATCGTTAACATTCGTAAAAATGCTTAAGGAACGTTTTAAAATAATAATACAAATAATTCTGTTACGGCTAAGCTAAAACATATAATAATTGTTAGTTCCCAGTGAAAAATTATAATTCGTTGCGAATTCATTTATTAACTTAAGTTTGACTTTTTAATTGGTACTTTTAAATTAAATTTGATGTGTTGATTTCATCTTCATCAAAGATGTATTGCTACTGCAACTACCTGGTTGTCAGTTAATTTCAGTGTCTCTTAAGAATCTCAAACCATTTTCCAAGTTTTTTTAAAATAAAAATAATCCTTTCAATCATTAGCATTGTAAAACAATTAATAACCTTAAAATATGATGAAATGAAACCTGCCTAGTGAAGTGGTTAATATACACCCGACAATTTTTTTGGACTAGCTCACCACTAGAAAAAAGACTTGTTCGTAAGCCGTGGGTCAATAAAATTTGTGAACTATACTTCATTCTGAAATGGGGACTTTACTTTAAGGGGTCGTGGTGGTATAGCGATAGCCCACTGGTTTGTCGTACCGATGTTAGGGAGAGTCACATGTTCATGATGGCAGTGTCCTTGAGTTCTACTCAGCTCCCTATAGGAACCTAAAATCGGTTGGAGAAGTAAAGGCGGCTAGCCACGCATTCTCTTGCTGGTAAGCCATGGCTCAATAAAACTTTTAAACGCTGCTTCACTTCCTCCCGTATATGCGATAATGATCTGAAATGGGGGAAAAAATCATCACGCCACTTACTTTTCCATTGGTTACACCGTGATTACCTTCTTGGGCTGTCAACACTATTCACTGTACAAATCTTTGAGTGTGTAATATGCGGAAATATTATAAGACCTATTAATATTGATGAGAACCTTGGTGCTCTTGAGACTAATATCTCACTCCAATTTCACTCACATCTTAATTACTATCGGTCACACTCCAGGTTACTTCTTGCTTTCCAACACCAGCTCCAGGACTGCTGATCACTAAATAATTATGCTTTTTTTCTTTACTTCTTCCCCTATTGTTACTCTCACTAAGTACGAAATAATATGTGCATTCAAAATGTCTACAACTTTAAGCTATCACTAGCCTACCCAGAGAGTTTTCCCTATCTCAGTGAGTGTCCAGTTTTTATCAGTGCGTCCTCCCTAATACTCATCAGTCTCAGACCCCAAATGTCCATTTTCCGAAGTCAACTGTCAATCATCTGAAACACAACCCGCTACGGTCTCTTATCTAAGTACCATTCCTTCGTCAGCTGCTTCGACCTCTGTCCAGTTGTCGGCGTCCCCTCCTCTATCCAGTTACAGCTACAGTTCACACATACCCCTAGTTCCTTGGACTCCAGTGGCTTACACTAGAACTAGACTTTCGGTCAGCCGGGTCAGTTGTCTTCTTCATTCTACATAAAATGATCTGGCGCGTCTTCCGTGGTCTATTCGGCTATTGTTATCAGAAATTTAACATCGACTTCATGTAAAAAAATTAATATAACAATTATGAAGGGTATAGTTCTCAGCTGTCTTTTCATGTCTCTTTTATACATATATTCCTTCATTATTTTTGCGTCCAGAGACCACATGTGTCATTTGGCAATTAATGGAACATTTCATAGTCCACGGCTTGTTTCTGGTTTCTTTTTTTTTTAAATTGTTTTTCTGGTTCCAAAAGCAAACTATTCAGCTTGCATCACCATAAAGGTGGGATATATCTAAGAAATGAATACTTGTAATTACCAAAACTACAGTAGTTTTAAATCTCAAGATTAATACATCTATGACTAAGTAAATATTTTATGTAATCATGGTGGCAGTAGGGCTGTCAATTTTATGAAAAATGCTGCCCGGGTACCCGTCCAAATTTCGAACGGGTACCCGGGTTACCCGTTCAAAACATCGCATAATTTTCACCGTCATACAGCTATACTATGCAATATAGCCACCTTCGATGCCTCTTATTTCTCAGTAACCACACGGCCGACGTCTAAAAGTGACGTCACGTGATTTTGGCTGATTTATACCCCCCTCCCCGCCATTGTCACAAAAACTTAGAACATACTTAGAACAAAGATTTGCAGCCGCGCCCCCCTCCCCCATCAGCTGTACCTCCTTTTTGAAAATGAGCATTTGTGAAATAACTTTATTGTCACTTAAGTTTGTATTTATTGTGAAGTTGAACTCCATTAAATCGATACACGTGTAAATTCATGTAAATCGTCAATAAATAAAATATAAGCATTCAAGTTTTTAAGTGGAACTTTCATTTTAAGTTGCACGTTTTGATGTGATGTCACATTTCTAAAACACACACCCGCTTCGTCACTAATGTATTATCGCCTTTTCCGTAGGTGCTAAACGTCATTTTATTTTATTCGACTGTTATTAACTAATTTATTGACTTTTTACAAATTTCAAAATTTTGTGTATTATTTTTTTTTAAAAATGAGGCACTCTTGGGAACCAACACGCAAAACACAATCGAGGGGGGGGGGGGAGAGGGGGGAGATAAACAACGTCTACAATCGGAAATCCTATGTCGGCGTATTTCAAAGTAACTTTCATGTTGGAAGCAGGGATGTTTTTATTAACAATACCAAACACGGCCTCATTCATCTCTATGCAGTCCCGCCCAACGACCGACGACTTACCCATTTGAAATTGTAGGAACTGATTAATTTATTAACTTTAAATACTGACAACCTTGTACATCAGTTTTTCTAGGTCAACACGTGTTAATTCACACAAGAAGCACAAGCGAATGCAAGGGGTATGGGTTATATGAATGAAGGGAGGAGAGGGGGGTAGATGAACAACATTAGCTAGTATCAATCAGCGTATTTCAAAGCGAAGTTACTGTCACAGAAGGGATTTTTTTTTACTAACAAACGCCGCTTTTATCTCAAACATCATTATTTTTGGCGGAGGACTTTTATTTTCCTTATCTATATGATTCTTTTAAAGCGCCAAAACCTTTTTGTGTTTGCGATTTCTGTTTCACGTTGAGAGAAAAAGATGTATCAAAGTACATTTCCCGTTGACAGATATTTCTCCTTAGATATAATTTACTGCATTTATTTCAAACAAACATTTTCATTTGAAAAATTATTTCGAGGAGAAAAAAAGAAAAAAGCAGAATGGGAGCCAAAGTTTGGTCTCCGTTAATATTACCCGGGCGGAATTTTACTACCCGGGTAATCTGATGGCAATGGGTACCCGGGTCCCGGGTACCCGTTGACAGGCCTAGGTGGCAGTAAACATCTAGCAGATATTAGGCATTATGAAAACAACATTTCAGCTGGCTTCGCTTGTCAGATATCTGTTGTTTGGATAAAGGGTTAGAGAGGTGTTAATAATTGTACTTTTGCCCTAATTCAACTGGTAGAAAATTTCAAATTGACTTGTAATAAAGTTTTTTTTAAAGTGTTTATCAAATTATTAAATTAAACATTGTTATATGACTATCGCTAAAACGTCTAGCGCTTGTTTGGAGAGGAGATGGGCGCCGTCAAGTCTACCATGGCTCCATAGAAACGAAAGGGATTAAACGTCCGGGATCGAAAATGCCTATGGTAAAAAAAAAACTGGGGTCTAAATCTCTGGGGTCGAATGGCCCGGGATCGAATTGTCCGACCATAGTGATAAGTAATGTCATTTCTCCTCACAAACTTAGACCCTCACACCTAGTTCCTCACACCTAACCCCTCACAACCTTAACCCTTAAAACAAAAACTTGCCCTTCACATCTCTCTTATGAAGATTACCCTCAAAATCTTCGAAATGTTATGTCAGAATCAGTTCTCCTCTAGAAACATTTGTTCCTTTTCAAAAACTCTTTTCAATCATTTATATCTCTCTATCTCTGCTAGCCTGTTCAGTTTTAAATATCTTTGAAGCAAAATAAACATATTACGGTCAATAACCCATGTGAAGTTTTGTATAGTGCTTTGAATTACCCAATGCAAACACATTGCCTCCGCGCTTGACTCACTAACTTTCCTCTAACACCCCACCGTCCACCATTCCCACAACACACGCGTATAGCCATCAGCATTGAAAGTTGCGACGCTTTTTGATCTACTAAAAAAAATAAAAACACTCCACGTGGGGAAATATAACAACTCTAACTGTACGAATCTGTCTGGCTGTAGTGGCAAAGTAATTGTTGCAAGGTTTCCTAGTGTCCACTTAAGGACTGGAACACAAAATGAGGTCGTGGCGTTGACCCTTTCAAGTTGCTCATCCTCGTCTGAATATACCAGAACGTGTAAATCATAACTGTTGGTGGATACAAAGATGAGTTGAAATGAACTCAGGAAAAAAAAAAGACGTAACATACAATTTCAATAACATGTCAAGTGTCAGTCTTGACCTCTGTATTTGGAAGAGTCAGACTTGTTATCGTCGGGTTAACAGCAAAGTTTGAACATTCTATATCTAGGTGGCGTTGTAAGCAATAGGACGCAATACTCTTCCCTATAAAAGGAGCGTGTATTACAGAAAAGGTAAGGTAGGCTTACTTTTTACAACTTATAAATTTTAAGGAAATGTATCAAACGCGAAAAAAGGTTGGAAGAATTATTGTTGTTGCAATACATGATGATTTAAAACTTATCAATACAAGATCACATACAAAAAGCTGAAAAGCATTTGAAACTTTTCAAAGTCTGTGCAAATGGAAGCAAATAGTTAAGAAAATCTTTTAAAATAACGATCCATAATTCTTTTTCAATTTATGCAGTACTCTAAATTTGCACTACTAGTGTAATTATTTCTATACTTGGCCCTTTCAAATCAATTAATCTGGATGCTTTTCCCTTTAAATCCATTAATCAGAATACTTTATCATCTTAAATAATCTATACATAGGATACTTTTTACATTAAATCAAATGATCTGCATACTCTCAATAGCTACTGCGAGTTTTTGTTTGTCTTAAATTGAATTCTACTTATGTAGTGCTTTAAAAAAACTCACAAGAGACATTGTTGCCACAAATGACCTGTTTCTACAGAAGATATTGTAATCAGTTTCATTTTTAAACTTTAAAGTTTTAAAAATTAAATATACATAAAACTTTTTTTTTTTGAAATTCTGGGCAGCATTCTCACTCTTAAAATTTCTATTTAAGATGTCTTATCCTCTCTCTCTCTCTCTCTTTTTTTTCTCTCTATTTTTCTCTCTATTTTTCTCTCTCTTTCGCTCTCATTATATTTGTATCCGCCATCTTGTCGCAATATTGGTTTGTCAGTCTCGTCAAATCTCTGTATGTCAGTTTCATTCACCAACTCTTTAATTCTCCCCTTTCTAAATTAATAAACCACATTTTTCCAATTGCTCTATTTAAAAGCTGTCCTTTCATTGTTCCCCTGCCGAAAGCGGTGGCTCGACAGACGAGCAAGGTCGTGGAGTTGGCCGGGGCCAAAAAAAACATTTTTTGTTCTTATTTGGGTTTTATCTATACTAATAAAAAGGAAAGCCCTCACTGACTGACTGACTCACTGATTCATCACTAATTCTTGAACTTCCCGTGTAAGTAGAATCATGAAACTTTGGGAAGTTTTTAGGTACGATTTGATTACGAAAATTGGCGAAAAAGAATTTTGAAATTCTCACTCATGTGGGGCCGGGGGCTCAAAAACTTTTTTTTGCCTACATCACTAATTCTCCAACTTCCTGTATAGGTAGAAGCATGAAACTTAAAGAAGTTGTTGGAGACTCTCTTACGACAAAAATGGTGAAAAAGAATTTTAAAATTTTTACTCATGGGGGCCGGGACCCCAAAACTGTTTTTCTCCTTATATAAGCTAAATGCTAATTAAAAATCAATAATTCATCTATTTTCCGTGTAAGTAGAAGCATGAAACTTAAGAAATGTTTTGAGTACATGCTTCCAACGATAATTGGCATAAGAGAATATTAAATTTCCCACTCATTTTTTCATTAAATGAGCTATATAAACATTAAAAATCACAAATTCTCCTATTTTCTGAGTAGGTAGACTCATCAAATGTTGGGGGAGTTTATAAATACACTTTCACGATGCTAGCAGGTGAAATAATGTTTTACATTTCTCTTACAGGGGGGCTGGGGGCCCAAATTTAAAAACTAAAAATCACTATTTCTTCCATTCACCACGTAGGTGGAGAGCATGAAACTATAGGAAGTTGTTGAGTTTAATATCCCGATGATAATTTTCACAAGAGCATGTTAAATGCCGACTCATATATGTACGGGAGCCCCCCCCCCCAAAATGGGGCCCCATAAAAAAATTTGTCCCCTTATATGAGCTATTTACAAATTGCAAATCAATATTTCTCCTATTTCTCGTATCGTTTGAAGCATAAAACTTTGTAAATTTTTTGAGTACATGCTTCCGATGATAATTGGCAAAAGAAAATGTTAAATTTCCAACTAATGGGGGCCGAGGCCCCCAAAACATTTTTTTCTTTATATGAGCTATACAAAAATTAAAAATAACTAATTCTCCTATTTCCCATATAGGTAGAAGCATGAAACTTTTGAAATTTTTTGAGAACAAGCTCCCGACAATTGGCAAAAAGAATGTTAGAATTCCCTCTAATTGGGTACCGGGGGCCCAAATATATTTTTCTTATATTAAAAAATAACAACTTATCACTAATTCTCCAATTTTCCGTGTAGGTAGGAAATTGAAACTTTGGTTAATTGTTAAGTACCCTCTCAGAACAAATGTTGGTGTAAAATAATTTTGAAAGGGGGCCGGGACCCCAAAAACGTATTTTTTTCTTATATGAGATTTTAAAAAAATTGAAAATCACTGATTCTTTTATTTCTCGAATAGGTGGACTCATGAAACGTTGGGGTATTGATAATTACACTTTCACGATGGTAGCATATGAAAACATATTTTAAAAAATCTCTTACTGGGGGCCGGGGGGCCAAATGTAGTTTCTTTTCTAATATAAACTATATAAAAACTACACATAACTAATTCCCCCCTTCTAAATTTAGGTAGAAAAATAAAACTTCGGGAAGTTGTTGGGTACAATCTCCAGATGAAAGTTGGCGAAAGAGAATGACAAATTTCCACTCACAGGGGGCCGGGGGGCCCAAATATAATTTTTTCTTATATTAAAAAAAACCGACTCATCACAAATTCCACAATTCATCGTGTAGGTAAAAACTTTAGGAAGTTGTTGGGTACCCTTAAAACGACGAAAATTGGCGTAAAATAATTTTTAATGCACGTTCATGAGGGCCTGGGTCCAAGGAACCCGTGATTTTTGCCTTAAACGTGCTATTAAAATTTGAAAATCAATAATTCTCCTATTTTCCAAATAGACAAACGCATGAAACTTTGGGAGTTTGTTAACTACACTTCACGATGGTAGCAGGTGAACAAATATTTAAAACATTCTCTACTGTGGCCTGGGAGGTCAAAATGTAGTTTTTCCCTAATATTAACTATATAAAAATTAAAAATCCCTAATTCTCCCATTCCCTATGTAGGTAGAAGTATAAAACTTAAGATAGTTGTTGGGTACTCTTTCGCGATAAAAATTAGCATAATATAATTTTAAAATTCACACTCATTGATGCCGGGACCTCAAAAACGTGTTTTTTCAAAATATGTGCTATAAACACATTGAAAAGCACTATTTTTCCTATTTCCCAAATAGGTAACGCATAAAACGTTGGAGATTTTTTAAATACACTTATACGATGGCAGTAGGTGAAATAATATTTAAAATATTCCTTGGTGGGCGCTGGGGGCCAAAATATAGTTTTTTTTTTGTACTCACTCACTTATCACTAATACTCCATATTCCCGCAGCAAAGCACGGGCAAATTGCTAGTAAAAATAAAAAAATCACACATTTTTCTATATCCCATGTAGGTAGAAGCAGGAAACTTTGGAAATTTCTTAAGTACATGCTCCCGACGATAATTGAAAAAAACAAATTCCCACTCATGGGGGCCGGGCCCCAAAAACGTTTTTTTTCTATTATGAGCTATATCAAGATCGAAAATCACTAATTCTCCTATTTCCCGTATAGGTAGAAGCATGAAAATTTGGACATTTTTTGAGTACACGCTCCCGGCAAAAACTGGCAAAAAATAATGTTAAAATTCCCTCTAATGGGGAACTGGGGGCCCAAATATATTTTTTCTTTTATTGAAAACATACTCAACACTTATTCACCAATTTTCCATGTAGGTAGGAGCATGAAACTTAAAGAATATTTAAATACCCACTTACGACTAAAGTCGGTTTAAAAGAATTTTGAAATACACACTTATAAGGGCCGGGCCCGAAAAACGTTATCTTTCTTACATGAGATTTTTAAAAAAATGAAAATCTGTAATTCTTTCATTTCTCGTGTAGAAAGAAACATAAAACGTTGAGGAATTGATAAATTCACATTCGCACTGGTAGCAGGTTAAAAACATTTCGAATATCCTTTACGAGGGACCGGGGACCAAAATATAGTGTGTTTTTTTCAAAATATATACCATATAAAACAGAAAATCACTAATTTCTCCATTCAGTGGCGTAGCTGGCGCTCTTGCCGCCCGGGGCGGTCTCCACTTCGCCGCCCTTTTGGAGGACGTCCATAAATTACGTCATACATGGGGGGAGAGAGGTGTCATACATTTGAAGTCACATCCTACATGTGGAAGAAAATCAGCAGTCCAAGGCCTGCGCTCTTCATGGGGCTTCTCGGAAAAACCCCTCAGCCTTCTGACCCCCTAAGGGACGTAAAGACTGAGAAGCCCCCCCCCCCAGCGGTCGCTGCTACAAGCGGCCGCCTGGCCGTCCAGGACACTAGGTCGAAAACGCCTCCCATTTAAGTGTGCCTCCCGAGGTAGGTGTGGAATTTCCTACTGTGACTCGCTATCAACATAGTATCACTTTGGCGCCACCACGGCAAAGCTTACGAGTCTCTATAGTTTAGATCGCCGCAAAGCGTGGGATCATCACTGACCTACCCAGGGTTTAACCCCCACCGGAAGGTTTCCTCAGAGCTGGCGACCAAAAGCGTTTCCTAGCGGTACCTTTTGCTATTCGGTGCTGGCGCTCCTGGCCCTAAACCGGCACCGCTCAACAGCGTTGCTAGTTAATTAAGGGGGACGAAACGGTCGCTTCGGAGTAACCCGACCCTCAACGGGTACTTTGTTTTCATCATCGGCATTGCATCTAAATGCCTTGCCTAATATTTGTACAGCGACTGTAATCATATATGACTAGCACATAACACCTAACACCGTTCTTCGGCTGTCCAAGCCAGGGGTTTGTCGGTTTCGGGTTGTGGTCTGCACCACAACCCTACTCGTCTGTCGAACCACGTAGAGGTCACCCCTTCTCGACAGGAAGTCACATCAAAATGCGCAACTTTAAATAAAAGTGTCCCTTAAATATATGATTACCGACACTTTTTTAATGAAGTTTTACGTGGTTTCACGCGTGTTACGATATTAGAGTGCATCCTTACACTCAAAATATTTAATGACAAAAAATAAAAGTGTTTGGAAACCTGGTCATTTTTAAAAAGAAAATACTGCTTTTATTGGGATGGGGGGTGGTATTTGTGATGCCACATTGAAGAAGGGGTCTAAATTTTTGTGACGACGTGTGACCAGGGAGCAGGGGGTGAAAATCAGCAAATTTCGCTTGACGTCCATAAAGGACGGCCACTTAAATCAATCGTTCGATGGTTTATATAAATACTTAAACATTAATAAATAAGTGTAATTGAAACAAAGTGCACTGTAAAAGTAAAAGGTGGGGACCATGTTAACCATTCCACGCCATATTTATGTAAGCATTAATAAAATATGCCGCATAAGATGATATACATATTTGTAGACATTTTTAAAAATACAAGATTCATTTTTAAAGGCCACAAGAAAGTTATTGAGACAAAACATATTCCAAATTTACAGCCAAAAACAATGCAAATTAATATGCTTCTATTTTTTATCTATAAATATATGCTCTTTTTTATAAACAAAGAAATTGTATACATTAGTATTTATAAATTTACTTACCTAACTTTCATAGTAGACAAATCGTGTATTTTGTTATCAAAATTTAAATCATTTGTAATATTTTGTTCTATGGACAATATTGAAAGATTTTGTGGAACGAAGATCATTTTTGTATCAACTTACCTTCAGTTTGGAGGAGCTCCATTCACAACTGTATACACTTATAGCAATTGTTGAAAACTTTCTTAACAAAAGTATAATGTTGGGTAAAGAATTTTACAATCTATAAATCTATACTGTTGAATACATTTTAATAGATCAAGGAGGCATCCCCTCCCGCGTTTTTCTATCATAATTCCTCTTCTTGTAGTGTAGGTAAAGCCAGGGCTGGTCTAGAGACACTGCCACCTATGCGGCCACAGTGGGTTCGCGCTTTCATAGACCCCACCTGTCGTAATTTTTATCATACTTATTATCCTTATTAAGTCCTCATCCTTACCCAAATTGGGCCCAGCGCATTCCTTTTGGCATACGAAGGTGCATGAGGCCCCGCAATTGCTAAGCCTCGCCCCGTGTTGTTGTTATTCAGCCTTCTCATCCATAAGGGACATCCAGCGCTCATCGTTGACGTCTGCACTTCCTCCTAGGACATAGGCTACCTACAAGAGACCTCCAGGCATCACTATCATGGGCCATTTTCTCCAGGATCTTCCATTCATGGCCACTTCTCTTGATGTCTGCATCCAATTCTCGGCGCCAGGTGTTTCTTGGACGTCTCTTTTCCGCTTACCCTGTGGGTTTCTTTTCAGGGCTTGCCTTGTTGTATTAGAAACAGGTTTTCTTAGTATATGATCGATGCACCGCTTTTGAAGAATTTCTTCCTCAATTGGCTTTTGTTTCTTACGATGCCACAGTTCGAGGTTGCTGATTTTGTGCGGCTAGCGAATTCTGAGAATCTTTCTGAATACTGCCATAAAAACATGCAACCTTTTCTTTCAATAGTTAACTGCTCTTTATCAATGATAATAAAGAAATTAATTTGATGTTAAACTTTTTACAATTAGTAGGTTACATGGTATAATACACGAATATTTTCTTGCAACGACCAGCAACTGATCAGCGGGTTCTATTATTTTCTTTTATAATTACATGGATAAAACATTTCTAGTTGTACGACTAGCTCTAAAGATAGAACCCCGTCTCCTGAATTTTCTCAACTCTTACTTTTTCTCTTTCAAACTAGGAGTTCAGTTGATGTCTCTAACTCTCTATAATCCACTACAGAGTTCTGTATTAGCGAATATATTTGTTACATAAAATTGTTTGAATTATGTTTTTAAAACGGTGTTCCATAGATTGAGATTCTATTGAAAAGAAAAAAAAATATTATAATGATAGGCGTAAAGTTCCAGCAACTGATCTCGTTTTATTTGTTACTCTTAAGATTTCCTTTTTTCCAAGACGCTTGAAATTTTTAAATAGATTCTATATTTTTTTCCAAAATAATTTATTACATTGCGATGTTTATTAACTGAGAAATTTGAATATTTTCATGTTCTTGCGTTAATGTTAATAATTTTCAATAAAACAGACGAATTCATATTATTTACACATTACTTTAATTTGATAGGCATAACATTTTTAAAGAATAACCGCATTTTAATGAAAAACACATATTATGTGTGCTACTTTAATTCAATAAAACCAAAAAACATTTAATTTTGAGTAAGTTACCTTAAAAATATTTTTCTACAACTGAAACTGTAATACAAATTGCACAATATTTGAACCACAATGTCATGTTGGTATATTTTGTTAACGCATTATTCTGCGCATGTCGAAATTCCACGCAAAACTATCGTGGCGATATTAATCGTACACATTATTCGGCCCAGCTGTGATGTGTTGTTTCATATGCAGTTTTCTAATAAAAGCGCCATAAAATCGATACTTTTTTAAAATCCAAACACATGTTACGTGAATCCGTTAATTAAGACTCGAAATTAAGAATATCTTTGTTTCACCTGTCACGTTGGCTTTTCCCCTGTCGGAAAGGGATTTATTTTTCAAATGCCCACAAACGCCGCCCTTAGATGAGTGCCGCCCGGGGCGGACCGCCACTACCCCCCNCCCCCCCCCCCCCCCCCCCCCCCCCCAGCTACTCCACTGATTTCTATTCCACATGTAGATAAAAGCATGAAACTTTAGTAAATTGTTGTTAATAATTGGCGAAACAGAATGGTAAATTCTCACTCATGGAGGCTGGGTCCAAAAAATAGCCAATCATTGCCAATGATTGCCAAATCATTGCCAATCATTTCCAATCATTGCCAATCATCCGATTTTCCAGGATTTTTGTTCAAGTCAAGGTTGGCGTCCCCTGTTACATTGTTGGACCTAACCCCTATCCAAGACGGTTCCCAACTTGTTAAGATGTTAAAATTCTTCTACTGAGGAACTCAACCCTTCAAAGTGACAGTTTCATAATATGGATTAGCAAAAGTTACCGCTGGAAAGCATTGGACGCTAGCCTTAAGGAAACCCCCTATGTGGGAGTTAAACCGTAGTTAGGTTAATGATAATCCCTTGCACTGCGGTGGTTCTAACCATTGAGACTCTTAAGCTTTCCCAGGGTGACGTCGAAGTGATAGCGAGTTGTAGTTGGGAGAATTCAACCCTTCCATTGGGAGGTCAACTTAGTGGGAGGCATTTTCGACCTAGAGTCCTGGATGCCCAGGTGGCCGCTGCTAGAATCGACCACTATGGGGTGGGCTTCTCAGCTTTGAAGTTCTTAGGGGGCCAGAAGGCTGAGGGGGTTTTCCGCAAAGCCACATGAGGAGCACTGGCTTGGGACTGTTGACTTTGTTCCTTATGTATGATTTCTTATTTTTCCCCTTTGTCTAGTGACAAACGCTGAAGGTGGCCTCAAGGAAGCCAGTCAACATGTGGGGGCTTTGTTTGTTACTGCTCTTTACGTCTGATGGTAGGTACGACACTCTTCAATCATCAACACTTCAATCATCAGTACTTCAATCATCAACATTTCAATCATCAAAACATACATCATCAACTCTACAATCATCAACTACTTATTCATCAATTCTATAATCTTCAACCATACAATACTCAACTCTACAATCATCAACTTTACAATCATCATCTCGTCAAACATCAAATCTTTAACCATAAAAACTATTTCATGTGGCAAAAGTCTCTAAAGGAAATATTCCTTAAACGATTTTAAAAAAGTTATATTTATGTCTATCATTATCAGCTCTCGGCTGTGACGAAGGTTTCTTTGGCAGTAGATGTCAGTTCAAGTGTCACTGCAGGGATGGATGTGACAAAACTGGAGCGTGTGTTGGTGGCTCACCGTGTGTGAAAGGATGGTTCGGTCCAAAGTGCCAGTACCGTAAGTTGTCAATTTGGACATCTTTAGATGTAAAATGAACTTGCCCGACAGTTTCTCTATGAAATCCAATGAATAATTAGTTTAATTACATGCTTAATTGAGATGGGGGAGTGGCTATGAAATAGCTACTTAGGAAATAGCACATCAAATCGTAAATTTAAGTAGTGAGAATCTATTTCAATTTTTATTTGGCTCATTATATAATGAATTATATAAGAATGGATATATAGATCTAATCATTATATATGGTAGCTATAACTTCATTAATGTGTGTGTTTTGGCAGCAATTGCTTTAAGTTACTGTCTTGCTTTCTTACATTGAAGCAACATTTTACTATTTTATGACAAGCTACGAAACAGAGTATCTATAGCTGCACACAATATAAAGAGGAAATGAGCTTACAAGAAAATGTTATATACTCTTTTCTGAAATAAGTTCACACTCGTTGCTCAAGGGTACATATAAAACCCTGGCATCAGTGTTGTAGCTAGGGTAGGTCTTGCCAGGGCATGGGAGTTTCATTCATTTCACAAGCCTAAAATTTTTCATCTATAGTAATCCGAAATTAGCGAAATTTAAGACAGCGAAAAATTCTCGCCCTATATGGTATCAGTCCCTACACAACTGTTTAACATCAACCTTTCAATCGAAGTTATGAAACTAATAGAAATTCGGGGTAAGATGGGCTGTGAATCTGCCATTCCACAATTTTTTCACAAAACGTTTATTTCAAACGCCACTTTCTGTAACTATGAATTTATATATTTAAAAAAAAAAACAAGTTGTAGAAATTAAGGATCACACAATAAACTCTGATTTGTTAAAGTTGTTGTTTTACAGTAATAAATGATACACATTCCAATTGTAAGAAAACAAGAACTTTGAAATCAACGATAAGCGAATGAGGTCACAATATAATTCACAGCAGTCAAGTTGATGTTCTAACGAGTCGATTCGGTGCGCTCTGTGTTGTGAGGTGTGGGACAGCGAATGAGAGCACTTCACTGTTCGCAATCACAAGAATTACGATGTCATATTAAGTTTTGGAATGCCACATTATCAGCTGTCTTACTCGTTGACTTGTATTTTGTTTTGTAACACGCCCTAACATTCCCCCATTTCTCCTACGCCACTGAGTTTGTATTGTTCATCCATGATTTTTTCACTTCAATTAAGTTGACTTGGCTCGGCGGGAAAAAGCTGACTTGCGCGGGAAAAACCATGAAAAGACAGTTGGGCTGATAGATGGCACTAACCTTTGCATGCCAAAACCACTGCAAGGAATCAACGAGGTACTGTATAATAGGGCTTGTAAGACGACTTTTAACCCTTAAAAATCATCCAAAAAGCCTGGGTTGACTAGTGCGATTGGTATCATCTTATATTTCCTGTATTTCTGTGAGGGTTTACTCTGTTAGCCTTTCCCGGGCAGCGGGTGTAGCCAATACTACAAGCCATTGTTAACAAGCCTCAACTACCCGAAGCGACGTGTTATGAGGCGTCAGTAAGCCGTCGTCGCTCGCCCCAACTTCCTCATATTTCAATTGTACGTTGTAAATTTCTCCAATGCTTGTTAATTATTTTATTTCCTAGACGGCAGATAAAAATAGTTTCCGCCATTTACTTGGATTCACTTCCGGTCCTAGTAGTACTTGTGTGTCTATTAATAAGCCACAGAAAGTCATTTCATTGTATCTACTGTTGATACACATTAAGATTATAAGGTTCTTTAAGCGTATGTACACGTGGTAAACTAGCCGCAAAGAATGCATACAACTTTTCAGCTGTGTCGAAAAACAACAGTACATCACTGTTTACATACATTACTTTGATGTTGATTAAATTCAAAACATGGGGACAGCAATGAACTTTGGTTGAATTGGGTCAAAGTTTCTTTAAATAATTTCAAATAAAGTAAATGAGAGAAGCCAAAGAAGGAAAACAATAATAGTTAGAATCTCTATTTACTTGAAATAACATATTGCATTATAAGTTTAAAGTAGCCTGTCTGTCCGGGACTTAATAAAGCATGTCAAGGAGGACAATTTTTAGCTCTTGTGAAAAACAAAGATCATATTAAATATGCAAAGCGTTTTAAATTTAACAGAAAACAAAGTTTACGGACAAAATAGCATGATAAAAAAATAGCTATTGATCTAGATAACAGATAAGGGGCAAAATTGTTTAATTGTTTAAATTATCTATGTATTACAGCACTAAAAAGTGTTTAATAAAATTATTTCATGCATCAACATATAGATTTATTTAAATAGCAATACGTTGGTGTTGTTTTTTTTAACGCAATTTCCCTAGAAAGTTGTGTTTGTACATTAAGATGTCTGCAGAGCTTGAATATCAACTCCTGAACCATACCAGACAGAGGGTTATTTTGTAAATATATAAGAACGATTCAAGGATGTGCAACGGCCAAACAAAAACATACCTAAAAGCTTTACTTGATTTTCTGGAGACAAGACAAGACAAAAAAAAAGAAAAAAAAAACAAAAAACAAAAAAAAAACAAAAAAAAAAACAAACCGAAAACAATATCAGCATTTTCTCAATATCTCGTGTCAACCATAACATAAAAAAGATAACATATAGACTTATTTAAATAACAATGCGTTGTTGTTGTTTTCGTAACGCAATTTCCCTAAAAAGTTGATTAATAAAAGAAAAAAAAATAACTTTATTAAATAAATAATTTTATTAAACACTTTATAGTGCTGTAATACATAGATAATTTTAGAACTTACACAATTCCCCCCCCCTTATCTATCGCGTTGAAACAAACGCAAAATAATATTTAATAATATTTAGAACAACGTTGGAAAATTATTTTTTTGAAAAATCTATTTTCGTTCGACTTCTTAAATTTTAGAATAAAAAATTTGAATACTATTATTTTGTTTAATTCAATAATTATTGCTTTAAATGACTTTTAATGTAGTCTAGAATGACAAAAGTTTATGGATTTTCCCCGCTATGTGAATGCTTATGTTTGACTGTGCGTGGTGGGCATTATATTGACACAATCTTGGTGTTATATAGCTTAAGGGGATATGAAGTCATATTTGGTTAATACTCAGAATAACTTGAAATTACTTTTAATGTAATCTAGATTTATTTAGCATGAATTAAAAAAATTGGAAAATCTTTTCTGGAAATGGCGTTTAAATACTCATTTGAGGTTTTTTTTAAAAATTACTTTGTTGTTGTTTTTTTTTCTTCATGGGAATTAAACATTTCCTTTCTATTTATATTGTAAATACTTGTGTTATTAGTTCAATGGGAAGGAACGGATTAATGAAGTATACTGAGGTACCATTGCATTTTGTTTCTTTTAAAAGTTATATGAGTCTAAATAACAGGAAATTTCTACAAATTTACATATGAATTGATACATGAGTACAATAGCTTGTAAGTAATGTGTGTATACGATATTGATGTATAAGTTAATATGTGTATATTCATAGATTTCTGTCGCTTGTTAGCACATGTTTGTATATGCTACTGATTATTATAGTTTTTAAGTATGTGTATGTGTGACATACTAGTGTAGTTTTTACGTATGTTCCTGTACATAACGCATTTCTGATGTTTATACGTTTGATCTTATTTATCAAATATTTCCCCCACCCCCGTTCCTGATAACATTTTTTAGATACAAATATCATTAATGGAAGCAAGCCGGTTTTCTTGGCTGAGGCTGCATGGAGATTTGGATAAGTTAGTATGTTAAGTTATCAAACGAAAGGAAACTATGGGTAAGATGATTTGGGTAAGTTAGTATGTTAAGTTATCAAACGAAAGGAAACTATGGGTAAGATGATTTGGGAAGTTTTTTTAAAAACTAAATGGAATTATGGTAAATATATTTGTGAAGATACCAATGAATTTATCGATAAGTTATTTTTTTCCTTTCTCAAACTAAAGGGAATTATTGGTAAGTCAGTCACAAACTATTACAGAAGTTTTAAGGCATTAATTTACTTAATAATATATGAATCCGGTGAGTGAATTCGCTAAAATTTTTGAGTGGCAATGTGATAAGTAATCATGCAAGTTAGTAATATAACAAAAAACTCACTTAATAAGAATGCAAACCATTGTTTCCCCCTCCCCCACATCCGGTACTCGCCCGCTTTCTTTTTAACACGCCCGTTATCTTTATCAGTATTTTAATATCCCACCCCTTTATACAGCAGTATTATTACATCGCTATTTTTTATCGGCGTAACAAAAACAACTTCGCACCAATAGATAAGATATTGTTTACATCTCGTATGGCACAGGTATCCGGAATTTGAAAGAAAATCATAATTAAAACATAAAATAGAAGCGCTAACTTAACTAGTTTGCTTGTGTGAATGAAAATTTACAGAAATCTCAAATAATATCCACACACTTAAGACACTATAGGGTGTCACAGAAGCTTACTGATATAATCAGGAACTCATATGAAGTGAGGACATGCCGCGTTTTCAAGGGCCGTAGGTTACATATGCTTTCCACGGGAAGACTGGTGCGAGACAAGGTTGCTTGATGTCACCTCTTCTGTTCTTCTTGGCTATTGATTTGGTTATGAAAATATCCAAATAGCGATAACACGTCATTAATGGACCTTGTGGTATATATTTGACGATCTTGACTTTGGTGCGGATTTTGCTCTTCTCTCACATAAATAACAACAGATGTGGGAGAAAACAAATATAATGTCAACCCCTTGTGATAGAATAGGTATTAATATAGAAAATTTAATGCCACCATTGTATCACCCATCATGGTGGAATCAGAAACACTCGAAGAGGTGGACAGTTTTGTCTTCTTTGGCAGCGGGGTAGATAAACAATGCGTAACAGAAACTGATGTCAGAATGTTGGAAAGGCAAGAGTAACTTTCCCACTACTCAAGAATGGTTTGATCTCCATAAACATTGGCATCAACTTTAAAAAGGAACTTAAACGCCATGGTTAAGCCTGTCATGCTATATAGAGCCAAAAACCTGATCCACATTGAGTCATTGACCAATTACCTAAGGAGGATTATCAGAATTTACTAACCGGACAAAATGAGTAACCAGAAAATTTGTCAGTGGACAATCAGAAGCACATTGATGAAGAGTTTCTCCTTAAGTAGTGGAGATCGATTGGTCAATTACCAAGAAAACCTAGGACAAGGTAAGCCCTGAAATGGAATCTCCAGGGAAAGCGAAAACGGGGCCGTCCAAGAAACACTTGGCGCCGAGAATTGTAGGCATACATCAAAAGAACTGGTTAAGACTGGAAGAATCTAAAAAAGCTGGCCCAGGATAGATATGTCTGGAGCATTCTCTGTAGGCTGCCCAAGCCTTTGGATGAATCACAGACACCAACGCTAGTTGGTGGATTCCCCTAAGATACTAGATGGCTGCTTTTGCTTTTCCGATCCTTATATTGTCGTCAGGCTCTGTAGCATGTTGTTTATCTACCACACTGCCAAGGTAAACAAAAATGTCTTTGTCCTCAATGGATTCTTCTTCAAGCATTATGGGTGATGTCTTGATGGTAATAATCTTGAGGATTTTATATGTTGCGACCATAATTGTCTTCTCCAGCATCTGTTTTTGGGTATGTAAAAGAAGAGCCAGGTCATCAGAAAAGTCAAGATCAGCAAGTTGATCTCACTGTTCCGTTAGATGTAATTTTTTCTGCTGTGCAGATGTTTTCATCACACAGTCAATGGGTAATAGAATGAGGAATGGCGACAGCAGCAGCCTTGTCTCACACCAGTCTTCACCTGGAAAGCATCTGTCCCTTTCTGACCATGGACAACTTGGCAGTTTATCCTTTCGTACATGTTTCTGATTATATCCGTAATCTTCTGTGGCACTCCATAAGGCCTTAGCAATTTCCACAGAGTTTGCTTGTCCACACTGTCAAATGCTTTTTCGTAGTCAACAAAGTTTACATATAGCGGCGAGTTCCACCGCAGTGACTGCTCCAGAATGATACGCAGTGTAACTATTTGGCCAGTGCAGGATCTGTTGGTGCAAAAACCAACTTGTTTGTCTCGCAGCAGAGGATTTACAGCGTTTTTCGTTCTGTTAAGTAGTACACGGTTGTAAAACTTTCCGGGGATAGAAAGAGGGTAGTTTGAGCAGGGTCTTAAAATCCCCCTTTTTTGGGTATATTGATAAGTTATCCCTTTTTTCCAATCGGAAGTAACTTGCTCCTCCTCCCATATCTTGATAAACAGAGGTTGTAGCATTTCAACACTGTTTTCCAAGTCCACATTAGTGCCTCTGCTGGGATGCCATCAGGTCCTGCAGCCTTTCCATTTCTGAGTTGTTTAATGGCCCTGCTAATCTCTTCTATGATGAAACTATTACCGTTAATTAGCAGATAATTATCAGCTGGTTGGCGATCTAGTGGATTCTATTGTTCTGACCTGTTCAAGATATCTTCAAAGTTTTCCTTCCATCTCCCTCTCTGCTGCTGATCACTTCTATGATGTTTACCATTTTATCCTTTACTGGTCTCTCTACCTTGCTAAAATTCTCAGACAGCATTTTAATGTTACCAAACAGTTCCCTCATATCATCTGAAATTTTCACAAATTCATACATAGTCTATTTGGTTCTTCGTTCTCATGTCTGGTGAGACAAATGTAGCCATGAGCTGTGTGATCCATCACCATTGTTCTTGAAAATACCCCCCTATGACCAAGACTCCTGTTATACATAGGACCGCAAATCATTAGCCATTGTCGTTCATCTCGCCTATCACTTGTTGCCCAATAACTCTTCATACACTATGTTGTTATTGCCGATCTCGGCATTGAAGTCTCCCATGAGGATGACGATGTTCCTCCGTGGGCGACCCTGGACTATGTTCATCACTCTATTGAAGAAATCGTCTTTGTCTCTTTCATCGCTTTCATTCGTTGGTGTCTAGCATTGGATGACATCTAGGTTTTTGCTACGTCTTCTTTGGTCTTAAAGGTTTCTAAAGGAAATCTAGGTCCTTTGGCCTCCCATCCAATGAGTGCTTCTTGTGCCGAATGTCCTCAAAATTTGTTGATAACAATGGCAAAAACTTCTTTTAAAGTTTCGTGGGACCTTAATGTCGTTTTTTCTAATGTTATTTAAATGCTATTTAATTTATCCAATAGCTATGAAAATTTTAAAAAAATTTAGTAAATCTCCAAGGTTTCAGACATAATATGTTTTATTTTATGTCATTCAGTGGCTTATCGGTTTTTTGTTTCCTCTGAGATCGTTGCTACGTTTTATGGTTGGCTTTCTCATCCTATCTTTACAGAGGCTCCTTGAATACACTAGATTTTGTAACTAAAACTAATGTATCAATTTTACATTTTTGAAATCTGACGTTTTTGGTCTAATTATTTTAGAACTAAAAATTTAAATATGGATCTATGTAACACAGTGGCAAAATATGAAACTTAAGAAAAAATTTCCATAAATCTATTTAACAGACTGGAAAAATTTGACTCTGTTGTTTGAAACGAATTCCAAGAAACTAGAATCGTGCACCAACAAGCGGATAACAACAGTATCAGACACGACAGTAGACGTCCACTGTGACCTCAGGAAGGATGTAGTCGGAGTAATTTTGGCTTGGCATAAAATGTACACAATATGCGCAGTCCACATAAGTGAAGGTACGTACAAAACTACACACCGTGCTCGATAAAAAGAAGTGAAGGTAGGTACCAGCACTTCATACTGTGCTCGGTGCACATAACTGGAGGTAGGTACAAGAAATAAAAACCGTGCTCGGAACACATAAGTATAGGTTGTTTCCATTTACTTGTTAGTAACTCATAGAAAAACTATTACCTTCTTATTTTGTAGCAAGTTATGTCTCTTTGTTGTAAAAAACGTCTTTTTTAAAAACAAAGTGAACGAACAAAGACATAATAAATCTTTCTTAAAAGCTCACAAAGGAAAGATAAAAGATGGCGACAATAACTGAAACAAAGATACAATTGTAATTGTTCTACTCTTCCTTCTTTTTAAATGGTTTTTAAACTCTAAAAATATCACTGTACTTCGAATTAAATATTACTTTTACTTGATATAATTACATTTCATATATGTAAATTTAATTTTAATATTTGTATAGGTTATTTGTACTGATGAAGACTTTAGCGGAAACGTCTACGTGTGTATAAGTCAGTCAATAAATCTTTAATTTATTATTTTTATCATATAATCGGTTGATATATCTTGTGTTTTATTTCAAAGGCTTAGCGGAGTTCTTTTCTTTATGTTTTATGTGGAAAACGATTAATAACTTTTTTACCTTTCTCATTATTTAAAAAAGTAAATAAATAGATTATAAATGAACAAGACAATTCTCATTACACAAACACAACATTTCTGTTATTATCAGAAATATCCTATTTCCTTGAAATAGCTGATAGAACCCACAAATTACTTACAGGCAGAAATATAGCTATGAAGGAGAGAGCCACACAGACTACGACTTACGAAAACAAGTACACCGCCGACAAGGCGGTGGACGGAAATAGAGTCAAGGATTTTCGGGAAAAATCGTGTACAGCCACCGACACAAACGACCCTGACCCACACTGGGACTTGACCTTCAGAAGACCCGTAACCGTTACTTTGGTTCAGATTTACAACAGAGGTAACTGGTTGGCTAGTGATTGGCAGAGATACAAAAAGGGGTTGGTGTTAGCCTGGTTGAAATTTACAAGGATCATCACCGATGGTCACCGGATGCTGGAGAATTTTTTTGTTGTTATTAAAGCTCAATAAAAAAAATGTTGATACGGTAATTAAAGATGATTTTTAAATCCCTTTTGTTAACTTCCCCGTCGTCTCTTCGTTGGTAAAAAAATTACCCCTGTTTAGTCGTGCTGTCGAGCTGAAATTTTCCACATAGACTTGTGTCACCTAACAATGCATTGTATTAAAATTGCAGATCGATCGAATGTACCGTAACTAAATGTATGCACCTAAAGTGTATTTCTACATAAATGTATTTTAGTCGTCTGTTGTTGACAACCACGTGTTTGCTGGAGTAGACTCGATGACCACAACCACTCTCGTTACCGTACCAGTTTGACAGCAAGAGAGTTAAGTCACGTTCTGCCAGTAAATGTTTTTTTTTTGCGTGGTGCATATTATTTTGAATATAATCAATAGTTTTAGTTCTGTCTCATATACAAGGAATTTATAGTAAAAAACTTTGTTTTCACAGGGTAAGTTTTATTCAATACTTCGTGATGTTTTTGTGTTTTTTTGTGTGTGTCCGTTCTGTCACCACCCACCGTTCTTTTCACTGTTTTCCCGGGTTGTTTTTTAAAATTCTTTACGGTTTGTCGTGGATGTCGGGAGGAGAAACAAAGTAAAAAATAACCATTCACTTAGCAATCCTGGGTGTATCAACAATTCAAGTTGGTTAACAATGGCCAATAATATATTACGTCTGTATTTTGGCAAAAGAGCCCATTAGAATAAACTGAAGACGATTGTTTCCTTCATTGGAACAGTTTATACACTAGCATGGTTTGAAAAAAAGAAACCTCCTTTATGTAAAGGCTGTTTTAAAATGACGAAAATACGATACTTTAATCACGCTAAATAGTGATGAGCTGAAGAAAGTTTTTGTCCCGGTAATTCAACGCTATGCGTCCTCCAGTCATCCAGAAACGAGTTGCTTGTGATGCTTATGGATAAAAGATCAGATATGCGCAATTTAGCTCTGCACCGATAAATGGAATCCAGAAAGCAGAAACGTACGAAATCAGTTAGATATTTCGGTGTCCCAGTAATAAACTTGGAAGCTACTAGCTACATCAGGGCCACCGCTATAACTGTTTGAGCCTCTGAAAACTGGATAAGTGTGTGTCCCTCTATGCTCTGTGCTCCACCTGGTGCCCCGAGCCTTTTTCCAGGTTCCCATAGGCCAAAAACATGAAAATATGCATTCTAAATGACCGAAATGTAACTTATCCATCAGTAATAATGCTGGCTGCATTTGAAAATACCAAATACCGTACTTGGCGAGTTGAATCTTCTCGCAAAAAAGTGGCTGCAAGAACCCAGTGAAAAAAAAAATGTCGGCATCCGCAAAGTAGTTTCAAGTACTCCGCATAATTATGAAACTCAAAATTAATGTTAATTTGTGGTTTTTCCAGTAATACCCCATATTGGACAAATTTCTTATCAAACGAAAAGCGAATGATTCGTAAGAACAAAATACTAATAAAAATATTTAAAAACAAGTTTTAAAGATACCACGTTTTGTGAACTAAAAAGAAGAAAATAAACTAAAAACGTGGGGCGCATTCGGCTGAAATTTGGTCTATTAATGCTTTTACATTAAACTTTTCAGTTTCAAATTCCTCCACAGTCTATATATGATACTTCATTTAATTTCAGCCGAATGCGCCCCACGTTTTTAGTTTATTTTCTTCTTTTTAGTTCACAAAACGTGGTATCTTTAAAACTTGTTTTTAAATATTTTTATTTTATACTTTTTAGTTTTCATTTAAGTAGAATTGAGTACTATAATTAATGAAATATTAAATTGTCATGTGAATCAAGTATGCATGCAAAATTTCATCAAAATTGGATGATCAGAAGTGGTTCAAATAAGGAATTCAATTTTTGCCCCGGAAATCCAGACAGGAAGGCAAACTAATATAAACGTGGTAAAAATGGACCGAGTGCAAGTGGAAGCGGTAGTAATGCTCTTGCTGCACATATTGTGTCTGATACTAACGGTAGAATTAAAAGAAAAAAAATTAATCGACAGTATTCTAAAGAATATTTTAAGGGTTATGGATTTACATATATTTGTGAGGAAGAATATCACATTCCACAATGTATTGTATGTGGAGAAAAATTATCCCAACAGTGCGATGGTTCCTACCAAGTTGAAACTTCACTTTTCTACAAATCACGCCAACCTTGCTACAGAAACTAAAGATTATTTCAAAAGGTTGTTAGACACGTAAGCTAAACAATTAAAATATTTTGAAAAAAACTGTGAAAATTTCCGAAATGGCACAATTGGCGTCATATAGAATAAGATTGCTGAAATGATTGCTGTTCAGTTAAAACCACATACTATAGCAGATTCTTGAATCATACCAGCATGTTGTGAAATGGTTAAAATTATGTTTGGCGATGAAGGAAAAAAGGAAATAATAAAAATTCCTCTTTCAAATGATAAAATAAAAATATAATTAAAAATATGTCGGGTGGTATCGTCAAAACAGTTGCCGATAAGCTTTCCACACGTCATTTGTTTCTGCAAATTGATGAGTCCACTTACACAAATGGAAAAGCTCATATACTAGGGTTCGTTCATTTCGTTCATGAAAACGAATTAGTGAATTAATTTCAATACTGTCTTGAGCTTATTGAATGTTCGACAGGACGAGATGTCTTTGATGCTACTTCTTCATTTTTCGAACAATTCAAAATATCATGGGAGTTGTGTGTGGGATTTTTTACGGACGGTGATCCATCAATGGTAGGCTAATTAAAAGGGTTTGTGACTCTCGCCAAGGAAAGAAGCGCTTGTATTATACTTACTCACTGTTTTTTGCACAGAGAATCTCTGGTGTACAAAACATTACCAGTAGTATTAAAAACTGTGCTATACAAAGTTGTAAACATAGTAAACTTCATAAAATCGAAACCTTTGAAAATACGCGTCTTTAAAAATCGTTGCATCTCTATGGAAGCCAAGAACGAATCTTTGCTTTTGCATTCTGAAGTGAGATGGTTATCCAGAGGAAAAGTGTTACGTCGTTTCTTAGAACTGAAGGATGAATTTATGACTTTTTTCCAAAAAAAAATATGGATGATTTAGTGGAAAATCTTCAAAATTAAATTTGGTGTGCTAAATTGGCATATTTAGCTGATATTTTGATTATTTAAATTGTGTTAATACCAGCCTTCAAGGAAGAAAAGAATTATTTTTAACATCCACAGACAAATTCGACAGCCTTTCGGAAAAAAATTTTGTTTTTTTTTTTGTATTTTTTTTGAAAAATCGCTTGTTGGAGATAAAGAAAGTAGATATATTTCCTTCTCTTAATGAGACGAAATTATTTCAGCAGTAACAGAGCATTTAACTTTAATGGAAGAAAATATTAAATTTTATTTTCCATCAATAAACGTATAAACGTATGACTTGATACGTAATCCCTTTGCAACGGTTGATACATCAAATAGTAAGTTGTCATACCAAGAAAAAGAAGAATTAATCAACATATCAACGGATCGTACACTTAAAATAAAATTTTCTGAAATAGTTCTGGAGGAATTTTGGATCTTTTTGCCAGAAGAATACTCAGCTCTCTCCATGAAGGCACTTAAAATCTTGTTGCAATTTTCAGCATCATATTTTGTGAACTCGGTCACCAACATAAAAACTAAAAAACGAGCAACGCTTACTAATTTGGATGAAGAATTGAGGGTAGCTATTTCTAAAATTAGGCCTAATATCACTGAAATTTGTAAAAACCGTAAAGCTCAGGTTTAACATTAAATGTTTTTATTTTTGCTCAATTTTATTTTGTAACTTATTACACTTTTAATAAATATAAATTTAATAAGTAACAAAATAAAATTTAAATTTTTAACATGACAAACACACTTTTAATAAATATAAATTTGTTTGTCATGTTAAAAATTTAAACTCTTATGTTGTAATGTTTTATTTTCCTTAAAAATCCTACGTATGTGTATTTGTTTTGTTTTTTACTCCTTGATTTTGGTTCTCCCCAAATGTTTGTCATGATCAAAAGTGCTCCCCGACTTCAAAAGGTTAAGAACCATTGCACTAAAGTTTTGTTGCTTCTAGTTCACTGTGGGTTTTAAAAAGAGTCTAGTAGCAGAAATATGGATTCAGAAAATTGAGTTTTTAAAATATGTATGTTAAGAGTATAGTTGTAGACATCAGGATCGACAAATCAATCTTAATTAAGACATATATGTGTAAAGTAAAAACGCTGTATTTTTTTAAATCAATTATTGCATGTTGTTTGGATATGTATGTGTAGAGTGTACTAGTATGCACATGCATCAAGAGTAGTAGAAACTTAGACCAACAAATATATCTGTTTTAGACGTGTTTATTTAGAGCAGGTATGCCCAAATATTTTTGCAAGGCGGGCCATATTCCTTTATCCAAAGATATTCGCGGACCGGATTAAAATAATATTATAAAAATGACATAGTATGGTGAGTTTTTATGGTAAAATTTTAAATTGAATGGTGAAACTGAGATATTTGAATACAGTAAATAGGTGAGGTCAGGTTCAATGACATGGTTTTGATGCGCATGATATAACGTAGTTGAGAGTCACTTATTCTCGTCCTCACACAGATCTTGTTAAAATTCATAATTGAAAATGTCTGCTTACACAAGTATGTCGAGCCAAACAAGCTTAGTATTTTTTGAAAAACAAATGTTCGAATTCCTTTTAATCTCTCTTTAACCATGAAGCTTACTCTAAAAGTCAAAGGGAAGAAATATGAAGATTCAACAAAAACAACCATGTTTATCTTTTCAATAGTTATTAAGTCATGAAAGCGTCTTTGAAATTCATCAGCCAAGGATGTGATATCTGCATCATACCAATGCATTTGCCTATTGAAGCTTCTTCTGGTAAACTTGCCATGATTTCCCGCAGTGAGTGGAAATGTGTGGTATTAGCCTGCATTTGAAAAAATTGCCTTTGAAAAAGTTGCAGCCTGTTCCCAAAGTCCTTGATAAGGGAATATAATTGGCTTACCACTGCATTGTGCCCTTGGAGAATTGTGTTAAGAAGGTTTATATGTCTTTTCACATGAACCGAAAATGCAAAAACTATGCAAGATAAGCAGCATCAGATAGTTCTGGAAATGGTTTTTCCTTATCTTCCATGTAGTGCCCAATTTCTTTTTTAATGTGTAGACGCACTGAAGTGCTGTCCCCCGACTAAACCATCTTATATCATTGTCATACATAACATCTTTGTATTCTCTCTGGATGTCAAAAAGACACTGCTCAAACTGACTGTGAAACAGGGTTTTAGAGCAAATCGAGATCATATCCTTTATCACTTGCTTAAGGACACGATCTCATGAAAGGTGTTTAGCACAAATAACTTCTTTATGAATGATACAGTGAAGTTTAAAAACTTGCCAGCCTGACTAAGCTGACTTTGTTACAGACACGTTTTGCTAGTCAACTGTGCTCACGAGTGATGGCGATAGCCATCAGCAATAAATAAATATATCGTTTACTTGTTTATTTAACGTCACAGACAGCAGAATAAACAGAACCAAATACATTTGTTCCCCTTGTCAGTCTTTAAGACTGAAGTCTAGTAATTGGTAAACAATACAATGTTATCGACTTTTGCCATCCTTTGACGTTATCAAAACGGTAAAACTTGTCGACTTTTCTTATATTTATTTCTTGTTAAAATTAATACGTTAGTTAATTAATTATTTCAGATGAGGTCGCAAGCCAGTAAAAATTGCTTCGTGGGCCGGTTTTGGCCCGCGGGCCGCACTTTGGTTATCCCTGAATTAGAGTGTAGTAAAAGACAATTAGAACCTGAAAACCACCATGATTAAAATAGTATGTGTTGCTAAATGAAAGAATTAGACAGGTCCGAAGGGTACGTGAACAATCTGAATTTGAATTTCATTTGATTCCTTCTCTAGCTGACTGCTGCGGTATCCGCCTCCAGGGTTTTATAATGGAGTTTTCTAACTCATCTTTTGAGTACCGCTACGTAGACACCACTCCAACGATCAAAGATTTATACAACGTTCGCAAGTCGTTACAGGGGATCACAAGAATTCGCATAAAGAGCACTTACAGACGGGACCTGTACTTAACTCTTTGCGAGGTGGAGGTCTATGGTGGTAAGAATCAGCGTTTAACATGTAGTTGTGTCTGTTTCGCTTGGTGTGTAGTGTTAATTTCATTTGGTAAGTGGTTGTGTCTATTAGCTTTGTAAGTGCATGTTTATAATACATTTGACGTGTATATGTGTCTATTACGTTTGGTACGTAGCGTCTGTTAAATTTGTTAAGGTGTAGCATCTACTTCATGAAGTGTGAAGTATTTGGGTCTGTAGAAGTGTCTATTTACATAAATATGCTGTGCATTGTCTTTTAATTTTGATGTGTACTTGTAACTATTTCGTTTAGTGTTTAAGGAGAAACGAATAACGCAAACTAAAAATGGGTCAAATGGTAAATTGTTTTTGTTACTAATATACTATTTTTATAAAAAATGATAGTTTCTATGAATATAGGATAATAGAACACACATATCCCTTATTTATGTGTTTGTCTTCATTTTTCTAAAGCACACTTATCGTTATTTTCTTTGTCTAAATGTTCCCAGATTACATCTGCCCATTAGGAAATTACGGTGTTGACTGTGAGCTGCACTGTAACTGTGCCATGAAAAGTGAGCAATGCTATGTTGAAACTGGTGACTGCCCCTCTGGTTGCGCCCCTGGATACTATGGCGAGGGATGCTGGAAAGGTAGTAGTTGTAAACTATATTAAAACAAGAGTTTGCTGAGAACTAACGTTTTTCTAACTTATCTGACTCTAGAATTCATTTTATGTATTGTATTAACTGCTGACTCCTGAATTAACTAAATTATGACACCACTTGCTGACTCCTGAACTAACTAAATTATGACACCACTTGCTGACTCCTGAACTAACTAAATTATGACACCACCTGCTGACCCCTGAACTAACTTAATTATGACACCACTTGCTGACTGCTGAACTAACTTATAAATGAAACCAACTGCTAATTCCTGAACTAAATTATGTATGACACCACCTGCTGACCCCTGAACTAACTTAATTATGACACCACTTGCTGACTGCTGAACTAACTTATAAATGAAACCAACTGCTAATTCCTGAACTAAATTATGTATGACACCACCTGATGACTCCTGATTTAACTTATGCATATATTTTCCATATTTTCTGACTTCTAAAATATATTTCTTATAGTAATAATTGCTGAACATATAAAGACGGAATATTATGACAAGAGATAAATGTCCGAACGATTTACAACAAAAAGTAATCAATTAATCAATTTTTTTAACAGCAACATTAAAGTTAAGTTACTTTACTCTGTGTTACGATGTATCAACATGATTTATATTGTCTGTCATTTTATGTTGCTACGTTCAGAGTGTCCGAATGGCCATTGGCGCGTTGACTGCGCAAACGACTGCAACGTCAGATGTGTGAACGGACAGTGCAACAGGACAACGGGTCTTTGTGACAACGGGTGTGTTAGAGGCTATCAGCCGCCATCTTGTGACAATGGTATGAGGCATCTCACTAGCCTTTAACTGGATTTCAGAAACATTTTTTTTTTGATAGGGGCGTTCCAAATACATTGGTACCAAACTTTTTTTTTGCACATAGGGTTATATTTCATAAGGTGAAAATATGTGATGGCCGGATTAAGATAATAAACAAAGATGATGTTTGTGTAGACTGAAAACAGGTAATAAAGGTTGTGGTTGTATTGAGTCTTATCTTATCTTATCTTATATGTTACAGACGCTCCTTCTGTACAGAAGATTATTGCGTCCTACGTATTTCTATGGTTTGTGTTTAGTCCTGTATTCTTACTAGAGTTTTAAAAGATGATAAAGTGGTGGCTTTCCTGGTTTCTTCAGGCAACCCATTCCACGCCCGAATACCGGACGGAAAGAAAGAAAACTTGTATGTGTTTGTTCTTGCATATGGAATAAGAAAGGTGTTTTTGTCTTTATGTCTATTTGAGGGTTGTATTAGGTTATCTTTGTGTTGTATTTCTAAATTAGAATTAATGGCCTTATGTACAATTACTAATTTACTCTTGGCTCTTCTATCCTCTAGTGTTTCAAGGTTTAATGATTTAACTAACGGTGTTACTCTTGTCAACAACCATCACGTAGTGGCGGGGTAACAATTATTACAAGTATCATGTAATGGGGAAAAATAATGACACGCGTCGTTAAGTTGGTCAACAAACATCTAGAATTGGGGTCAATCAACCACTGTGTAGTGGGGCGACTACCATTGTGTAGTGGGGCGACTACCATTGTGTAGTGGGACGACTACCATTGTGTAGTGGGGCGACTACCATTGTGTAATGGGGCGACTACCATTGTGTAGTGGGGCAACTACCATTGTGTAGTGGGGCAACTACCATTGTGTAGTGGGGCAACTACCATTGTGTAGTGGGGCAACTACCATTGTGTAGTGGGGCGACTACCATTGTGTAGTGGGGCAACTACCATTGTGTAGTGGGGCGACTACTATTGTGTAGTGGGGCGACTACCATTGTGTAGTGGGGCGACTACCATTGTGTAGTGGGGCAACTACCATTGTGTAGTGGGGCAACTACCATTGTGTAGTGGGGCATCTACCATCGTGTAGTGGGGCTTAAAGATTGAAAATAATTTCGAAGTAGGCAACAACGCTGCTCACATTAACCAGTGCTTTTTAAGTCTACGTCGGTTGTGTAAACACATAATGACAATGAAATTTATGAAACTTCTCTTAATATCAGAAAATGTTCAATGCAATATTTGACATAGTAAACACAAAAGTAATGATATAAATAATTTTAGAAGATCTATAGCGCAGTACCCTAGCAAGGAGAGCTTCACATTTATATAGTAACAAAAATTTGTAAATGGGTAAAGTTTAAGACATTTATAGGCATATTACAACAACAACAAATAGAACATTTGACATGTTGCTCAATAGAACCACTTTTATCAGTTAGAGAAACGTTGAATTTTTAATTTATAATTGCATTCCAAATATCGGAATGTCATTTGAGTTATTATAAGACATCCGTTCGACAGCACGCTTTTAAAAGTGGATGGCTGGCTAAAGTGTCTATCAAGCTTTAACGTTTGAGAATCACTGCTCAAATACTCTTTCCCAACCTAGTGCTACGATAAAACTTAATTAGATAGCAATGATAAAATTGAAATTGTTGTTAAGAGAAAAGAAATAAAATATTGAAATTTTGTCAACAACAATACAGTATGTACAACCGGTTTCCATGGAGACAACTGTCAACAGAGGTGCCCGATTGGCTGCGACTCACTTGGCTGTGATCACATCTCTGGCATCTGCGTGAACTGTACACCTGGTTACCTTGGTGTGCTCTGCAATCAAGGTAAATAAACTCATTTCAAATGTAGAAATAATATTTATATTCATAGATTTTTTGAAAATGAAGCAATTGTTTTGTAATTAGTTGTAAGTGGAGGTTTCGTAACACTAGGCCTTTTAGCACACATCTTTACGGTATACTCCTACATCATCATGCTCTATGTGTTTGTTTTCCAAGTTTCCTGACTATCAAGAACTTTTTTTTATTGAAAGGCTTTTCAGCGTTATTCTTTTTGCGAGCATTTAGTTCTACAGAGTTGAAACACAAATATTTTTTTTTATACCTTTGCGTCATGCGTTACTTAGTTATCAAGCAGTCTAGCAATTGTCTTACCTCAAAAATTTCAGCACTTTACTTGGTGACTCTTATTCCTGAATCCACATAATATCAATATATTTTCGTCGAGTGGAGTATTTTGCAGACTAATGTAAAAGGATGGTACAGAAATGGTTCGGGATTAGCGGTGATTTTAAAAACGTCATTAGACAGAGTAAAGCATAGGTATAGGATAAGTGTGGGAGTTAGGCTCAGGGTTTGTGGGATGGGGTTAGTGTGAATTAGAGAGGGTTATTGTGGATTTAAATAACTATTGTTCGATTAGTAAGGTTTAGCCGCATCATTCACATCGTTCACATTTTGTTTCAAAGCACTCACATTGGTCACATTTTGTGTCACATCATTCACAATGGTCACATTTTATGTAACATCATTTACATTGGTCACATTTTGTGTGACATCATTCACATTAGTCATATTTTATATCACATCACTCAAATTGGTCACATTTTGTGTCACATCACTTACATTGGTCACATTTTGTGTGACATCATTCACATTGGTCACATTTTATGTCACATCACTCGTATTGGTCTCATTTTGTGTACCATCATTCACATTGGTCGATGTTTAAGCCACATGATTGACACTGGTCCCATTTAGTCTTAAATCATTCACAATGGTCACAAATTCATTAATACTAGTTAAAATAAGTAGCATCATGTTTCATGTCATTCATTTCAGTCAGAATTCGTCTTATGCCATTCACAAAATTTTACTTTAAATCTTTTCCATGTATACTATTGTTTATCTTTTAAAAACCATAGACAAACTGTGTGAATGTGTGTGTGTGTTTGTGTGTGTGTGTGTGTGTGTGTGTGTGTGTGTGTGTTGGATGGGGGGACGGGACGGGCAGGGGAAGCTAATAGAAATAACGTAAGTTTAAGAAAATAAAGAGCAGAGGTGTAATAATAGATGCATGCCAATTTATCCGTCATAAAATGCACCTGTCTTTTTTCACTTTGTGGAGTAGCTCCTTGTAAAACCAAGTTATACGAGACATAACTATAAAAAAAACATGCTCATTATAATAAGCAACGCAAGACAATCTAAAAATATTTCTGTTTTAGGTCTCAAACATATAGATCGAAACGATTCATATTAAAACTATTCTACAGTCGGCCTCCTAAATTTCGAATCAATTGGATCACGGGTAAAAGGTTATAAAAACATTTTTAACATAGTGCGCATCGTGAGACAGATTAGGCATTAATATTAGGGATGGCGGATGTTGTTTCTCACTATTTGCCAGATCCGCATAGCTTGGCCATAATATTTGACGGACCCATAATCCAGATCCAGATATATTTTACTTTTCTGTGGAATATTTGAGGGGCTCTACTTTACTAATTTCTATTTAGTATTTAATACTATTTATAAAAATATTTATAATCCAACATATAGAGAGTATCTGCTATCTAATATGGCAATCTGTGGGACGTGGTGGTCGAGAGGTAGCGCTCTCGACTGTCATACCGATGGTCACGAGTTCGAATCCACACAAAGGTGAGAATTTGTTTTCGGGGCCTGATGAGTCCCCGAGTCACCCAGCTCCGAATGGGTACCTGACTAGACAATAGTTAGGCGGCTGGGGTAATGCGTGGAACCCCTATAGCCGTGGCCTGTGACCGCTGCATCACTTGCCAACAGATCATCTGTCATGGTCTGTGGACGTAATTATCTTCTGCATACAAGGAGCGTCTGTACATCTAAGATAAGATAAGATAAGATAAGATCTGTAACACTTTAATCGTCAACGATGAACATTTTACCATGAATGGAATGAATGAGCTTCAATAAGGTTTCACCAAATTGTAGTGTAAGCAAACAGGGTTGTATATGGTGTGTAGTGTCGTGTACAAGAAAGCTTGATTTAGAGTCATAATAAAAACGTTATTTTATTCAGACCATTAAAGTTTAATATGATGTTAGTTAACTTAATTTGTTGTTTAATTTACTAAAATGTATCTATAGATGACTTGTAAATTTTTAACTTAATATTTTTTTCGCGTATTGGATATAATTGTATTTGCATGAATTTGAATAATTTCATTCTAAAAGCGTATTAATTTGTTTATTTTGTTATATATTAATAACTTTTTACTTTATTTATCTTGTATAATATAATACTTACAATCGACTAGAGTTTAAAAATTATAAGACTAAATAACATATAACACAAGAGACCAGCAATATTTTTATTTTTATTTTCGCAAATCAAACCATACGTTTTTTTGGCAAATTCGGATAATTGCTGAAATCTCGATATCCGGCCCGAATATCCGACATGTACAATGTGCGGATACCCGTAATTAATATATATCACCATATTAAAACCATTAGAAATACAACACAAAGCTAACCTAAGGCAGCCCAGTATATGTAGGGAAAAGGTGAGTTTTTTTTTCGTTATGTTAAAAAACAAATACAAACTCTCGTTTTTCCCGTCTGGAATACTAATCTGGACTTGGTTGCCTGATAAAGAAAAGAGAAACAAAAGAACTATCAATATTTGCAACTCTAAAAAATGCAATACTAGATATAAACCTTGAGCAAGCGTAGGTAGCAATTATCTTCTGTGTAGCAGGAGCATTTTTTATTTATAAGATAAGATGAGATAAAAATTTAATCAAAACCAGACACATAAAGGTGGCATTTTTTTCTAGAAAATCTTTTGATTACTAGATAACACTCAATTGATTTGTGCTCTCTCAGAATGTGACAAATGTCATTGGGGGCTCAACTGTTCCATCTCGTGCAGCGTCCACTGTTTTAATGGCACCTGTGACCACGTGACTGGTCAGTGTGATGACGGATGTTTACCCGGATACCAGTCGGCCAACTGTAATGAAGGTAACGTAAAAAACGTAAACAAATGTTCAGACGTCATACATTTACTTCATGATGGTTGTGCTTCTTCAACTGCTTCATATTATTTTGGCCTGAAGTTAAGTCTCTTCAGGTCTTGGCTCATACTTGTGATATCTTCTTAATTTGCTGAGCTGTGCCTCATAACATTCTCTTAACATTCTCTTTACAAGGGAATCTTTTGCCTCCATTACCTCTCCAGCTATGTCAAGCGTAGGACGCGATGTTAAAAGGTGTAGGACTGTTTCAAAAGCTAGTATGCAGTTATGACAGTTCACATCCTTGGTATGGTTTAGCCCAGTGCTTCTCAATTATTTTCTGTTATCCTATCACTCTAAGAAGAAGAAAATATTTCGCGCATTTCGCGCGACTGTAAATGGTTACATTTGTCTAAAAAAATATTATAAATACACATCTGCTGAGGTCAAACGAGTCCCCTTTTACGGAGCCATGCCCCCGGGGGGCGCGAAAAACTTTTGAAAACAACTTGTCTAGCGGGTCGAAATATGAATTAGTTGGGCAAAGATCTGTTCACAATTGAGTCACTAAACTCTTGTGATTTTGACTTAAACTCCACCACTGGTCTGATCGACTTGGCCTTGATGTGGCGAGAAAGATGCGTATATTGTTTGACAAGTCGTCTAGGGGTGTAATATTTAAGTTATCCCCTCTCTGCCTACACGCGCATATTTTAGTGATCTCACGTAAACGACAATCAACAAACTAGATGGTGAAAATGTAACAATAATTTATTATACATTATATACAAGAAGCGGAAACTTGTTCCGGTTTGGTCTAATTTCATCATTAGGCTTAAGCCAATTAATATAATGGTTATAGGGTTTATACTCAAATTTAAGGATGTAGTGCCCCGCTCTGTGAGTGATTGGTTCTGCACGTTCCTTGTCTTGAAGCCAGACTAAGATAGAAAGAATACGCATATGGGTAGTTTCTCTACTTGTCTGTCTAATCAACCCTTTCGGCTGCCGAGCCTTCAGAGCAAGGTGCCAAAAGGGGATTAAAATACATTATCATAAACAAATGTTTATTTAATATATTTTATAACATGAAACTGAAATAATATTTCGTTACCATCTTGTAAGTAGATGGTGGTAGAAATACATTAATTTTATTGGTTACACCAATATAATTCGATCCATCTACCTGATGGATCGCGTGTTGTCACATTTAGTTATGAAAGGAGAAGTACAATGTCGCAAGTGGCCCGCATGGTGAGATTGGGCCAACATGTTCCAACAATTTCAATCTGACATTGCACGAAGATTAATATTTAAATAATAGTCTGAAATATGCTTATAGATATGAGGTAATCAAGTTAGAGTTCAAACTTACATAGATTCTGGTCAACGAGAATAATGCCGGCTCTCCAACAACAAGGATGGCTATTGATGTAGTTCGGTGAATTGCATTCACATAAGACATCACACTTTACAGTCACTTGAGCGGATCTAAGAGAACGGGCGTGTCGGTGTATCAACTTTTCTACACGATGGGTAATTTTATGCGGCTCTTCCTGATTGGATCTTGCTTGTCGGCCTCGGGCAACCTCGACCGGTCATGTGCTTCGCTGCATACCTAATTAGCAAACTTGATCCGTCAAGTGATCCGTCAATAGTGACTTCCCCTTTTGATTATGTTGTTATTCTCGTGCAAATGAAGCGGGCTCATACAATAGATTTCTTGTGGCGATTGAAGCCTTTAACAATCACAATACAAAAATAACAATCACCAAAATGGTCTTTTGGCTCTAGCCATACCATTGTTACACCGAAACTTAGTCTTTTCTTTTCACCATTTGTCCGTAGGCTCTCCAATTAGTTTTTGCAGACCTTATGGGGAGCCCAAGACTTGTATTGGTCTCCAAGCTTCATACCGAAATAAGCCAAATATGCCTGCTGCACAAATTCTGTTATACTTCTTCTTTGCTTTTCAATCATGTATTCTCCACAGATGTAACAGAATACATTCGGATTATTTTTGCACAATGTTTGTGATGAACTCATGATGTCTTTAGAAATCAACAATAAAAGAGGAAAAAATAAACCAAGTTTTAACTTGGTATAGTTTAATGAAACTATAAGTAATATAATACAATCAAACTTCAAATTAAAACTATACAATATGACGTAATACACAAAATTTACTCACTAATTACAGCGAGATAGACAGAGACAAATATTCTACAAACCTCACAAGCGACAAACTCGTCAATCGATCTCAACGTCGTGGTGATGTCATAACGCTATGTCGTCATCGAAAGACATAATCTCTAGTTCGTAACAAAATAAAATATTTTCCAACCGTTTTTATGTTTCAGAAATGGCGCTGTAAAACTTCAGATATATTAATTTCAATGAGACACAACAGACACCAAACTTATTTCATTTGTTCTACACAAAGGGTACAAACATATTTTCATGTGTGCCCAATATCTCAGAAACTAGAGCCAATTCAGCAAAAGCAGTGGCAGTTTTGAAATCAGCACCCATAAATTGCTATAATTTCATTCAAACATTCTTGGCAATACGAATTTTTTTTTGTTGGGCTGTGTTATCCCTCAGATCGTGAGCTAAGTCTCTATACCAATTTATTGAAAAATACTAAAAAATGTATTGAGTCAGTGAACTGGAAAAATTTGAGATTAGAAGAATCATGAAGTCCTCCAAATCCTTCAATTAAAAAAATGATATAACTAAAATAAATTTTTAAAATGATATAAAGAAAAAAAGCTTATGAATATGTTCATATCATGTGTGTGCTTGTTGGTTTGTTTGTTTGTGTGTTTTTGTTTGTTAGTTTTTTGTTGTAGTTGTTGTTTTTTTTTAATTGTTTTTTTTAAATTTAAAACATTAAATGTGAACATATGTTAATATTTTTATGTGATGTGCTTCGGGCCCAGCTGGATTTCTTTTTCTCTTCAGGATATGAAGCTTCACCATTATTGTGAAGAAATCATACTAATTTCGTATAAGTTAAACGCCAGTTGTTTAGATTGAATACTTTAAATCGCTGTCACTGAATTTCAAGTTGACTATAATTATTTCTAATGAACACAGATTAACATGCAAAACTACTCCCCGACCATATATATATTTTCCCAACAAGTTCATTTGGTCTGAAATTATGTCTAGGTTTTTGCAAGGAACAACCACACAGAAGGGTCGTTCTAACTCTTTAACATTATGAAGTTATTTTTGTCGTTTTTTAAAAATACAATCACAGTGTGTTTCGACGGTTACTATGGCAACAACTGTTCCCAGCAGTGCTCGGTGGGTTGCACGCGTGAAGAGTGTGAACACGTGAATGGGCGGTGCTTCGGCTGTGTTCCTGGTTACCACGGCGACACATGTGACACTGGTAAGATTTGTCAATTGGGAACAGGGTGATAAAAGAGGAAGTTAGAATTGGTTGAGAGATTGCATGGAATAAACAAATACAAGTATTGATTATCTTTAGAGATTCTAAGATTTAAAAGAAAAATTTAAACTCAATCATATCTACATATTTAATTCACCAGGACAAGCGTAAGACGTAAGCATGCAAGCATGACAGTGACGCTTGCTAAGGGTGACCAATCACAGGTTATGGTTGACAAGTGATGGTAGTAAAGGGTAGGGGCATTAAACAACCGCATTACGGATATTAAGACCAGGAACGCGTCGCCGATCCCCCCTAACGTTCAATCGCCATTTTTTTCAGGTCTTCTAGCTGCTCTTTGTATCCGCTCTCCCCACATTCTGTGTACTATCTAAGAGTAAGTCTGCGCGTATGCTACGCCGTGGGTTGTATCTAACATATATTAAAATAATTGACATCATCCTGCTTTTGTGTGCACTATCCTAGAATAGTTTAAATTTATAATTTATGTATAAATTGTTGTAATGTATTTCTAAGTCTCCTCAGGAATGTAAAGTCCGTAACTCTATCAGCACTGAACTCATGTAACCATTATACGAATACTGTTTCAGTGTTTGGGACTATAAAGTGCATGCTGAACCAGTGTGTGTTAGTAAAGGGACGGAGCTATTGTGGGCTAGTGAAGGGACGGAGCTATTGTGGGCTAGTGAAGGGACGGAGCTATAGTGGTTTAGTGAAGGGACGGAGCTATTGTGGGCTAGTGAAGGGACGGAGCTATAGTGGTTTAGTAAAGGGACTGAGCTATTGTGGGCTAGTGAAGGGACGGAGTTATAGTGGTTTAGTGAAGGGACTGAGCTATTGTGGGCTAGTGAAGGGACTGAGCTATTGTGGGCTAGTGAAGGGACGGAGCTATAGTGGTTTAGTGAAGGGACGGAGCTATTTTGGGCTAGTGAAGTGACGGAGCTATAGTGGTTTAGTGAAGGGACTGAGCTATTGTGGGCTAGTGAAGGGACTGAGCTATTGTGGGCTAGTGAAGGGACGGAGCTATAGTGGTTTAGTGAAGGGACTGAGCTATTGTGGGCTAGTAAAGGGACTGAGCTATTGTAAGCTAGTGAAGGGACGGAGCTATAGTGGTTTAGTGAAGGGACTGAGCTATTGTGGGCTAGTGAAGGGACTGAGCTATTGTGGGATAGTGAAGGGACGGAGCTATAGTGGTTTAGTGAAGGGACTGAGCTATTGTGGGCTAGTGAAGGGACGGAGCTATTGTGGGCTAGTGAAGGGACTGAGCTATTGTGGGCTTGTGAAGGGACGGAGCTATTGTTGGTTAATGAAGTGGCGGAGCTATTGTGGGTTAGTGAAGAAAATGTGATTTACTTTCAGAATGTGACCATGGTCAGTGGGGGGACAACTGCTCCAACTCATGCAACGCCCTTTGCCTGAACCGCTCCTGTGATCACGTGACTGGACAGTGTCGTAATGGTTGTGAGCCAGGGTACCAAGAGCCAAACTGTACCGAAGGTGGGAGGTGCTATAAAAATCACATTGTGGAGCCGCGGCTGATATGATAATCATATTTTTATTTGTTTACCCTATTCAGGCTAATGGGCAAGGCATAAACAAATAAATTGTATATGTAAATACTAAAAATTTACAACGTTATATCGTTGAGATTAGTCGTGAGAGTAATAGAGGTCAAAAATAATATTAATAAATGAAGAGAGAAAGAGAGAGGCCAATGAAAAAAAGAAGAATGATAGGCTCAGAAAATAAGGTATACTGAGTGATGAAAGAAGAATTGAAAAATATGCTAGAGAACTTATGAAAAGTGTGCTACGATGAGGAAAAAAACGATATAGAAAAGGCATAAAGAGAATGAGAGAGAGAGAGAGAGAGAGAGAGAGAGAGAGAGAGAGAGAGAGAGAGAGAGGTGGAAGAAAACAGACTTCAGATTGGGAATACCTCAGTATTTTAAATGATATTATCCTATAGAACATAATAAATTTTTCTTCAATTAATTCTAAAGCTAACAAAATAACGTGGCACTTGAGAGATTATCTTGATGCTTATGTTAGTGTGTGTGTCGGGGGGGGGGTGGTTGAGAGTTAGAGAGATGAAAAGAAGGAATGCTAAATAAAAGCCTCTGAAGAAATGGGTTATCTTTTTTTTAAATTGACATTTTAATGTATTTCTATAACATTAAACAGTTTTATAAAATATTTTTTCTTCAAACAGCATGTTCTTACGGTTACCGTGGCAACAATTGCTCATTGGTCTGCCCCGATGGTTGCTCAAGTGCAGGATGCCACCCATCACTGGTCACTGCTTGACCTGCCAGTCAGGTTTTCGGGGCGACCGCTGTGACGATGGTAGGTCTTGCCCTAATGAGTCTTTCTGTTAAAATAACACAGCCTTCTATAGATCAAACAACGAAATTATATAAACACATTCATAACTATAGTATAATTCCTTATTTTATAGATCAAATAATATAGGAAACTATAAACAAATCCTTTGCATTAAAACATATATTATATTTTCGCACAGATAGGCAAAACCAGTCTCAGCAACTCTCGGATGACTAGAATGGTCCCCGTCAATGCGACGGACGAACAACATATTATATTTACATGATAAAATTGATGTCATAAGACTAATCACTAATGATATATTCACAGCTTCAATTAAGTAGACAGCTATAGACTAATAACCTATACTAACTTGGCCGTGTTGTAGCACACGCGGCTAATGATTTAGTTACGGGTGAAGACTTCACAGTTACATAGGCATGTAGAGCGAGGGAGGGCGCCTAAAGTTTTCATTTTATTAAAGTATTTGTTGACGAGAGTGTGTGACTACTTTTTGTCACTGAGCACAACGGACAGCACGAAGTTATTTTGCCAATGTCGAGAAACAAAGCTTACAGCAGTATTGCAAAATCATTTTCGAATAGAAAGGGGGAAATGAACGGGCAAAAACAAACATTTTAAAAATTAGAAACGTAATTCTTAGCTGGGGCTTAAACCTACGACCTTCCGCGTGTTAGGCGAATGCAATAACAACTATACTATGAAATACATTTTATTCTGTTGTTCTGAAAGAACAAATTAATTGACCTCAATTGTTGGTCTCGATGACCCCACACCCTCTGACTACCTTATCTTGGCAGCTGATTGGCTCTCTGTAGTTTTTCAATGCATTGTTTTGGAGCACTTGACAGAAGAGAATAGCAGTAATTTGCAATACGAGCTAGAACAAGAGCACAGATTAGAGTTTTTGTTGCACTATCTGTTAAGTAATGACGGATTGAACTGATCTGACGAATGGCAGTATAGGCAGTATAGGCAGAGCGACAGATGTGATTGATGAAGTTGTTGGTAGACGTTTTATCGGAAATAATGTAGCCAAGATTCCTAGTCGATGTTGGGACAGTATATCAGAACTAGCCAACTGAATATAGTTTGGAAGTGTCAAAGTACAGCGTGATTCATTGTTACAGAATAGCAGTGCGTCTGTCTTATTACCATTCAGCTTGAGCTTGCTTAAAGTCAGACTAATCGGTGATAAAACTGAAATAATTTTTCAGACTGTCTGATGTGATTAATGTACTCATGGCAAGCTAATTTTACGCACTTCTAATGGATTTGAAAATATAGAATGAACATTTTTGACATAAACACTTTGAGGATGTATGCTACCGAGATGTGAACAAATAAACTATTTTTTGTTGTTGTTTTGGGGCATGTTTCCAGATGGCCACTTTGGCCACTGGGGTCAAATTGCAGCAAATCTTGTGACAGGAAGTGTGTCAATAACAGAACTCTTGTGACTGAGTGACGGGTCACTGTGACCTAGGCTGTGTGGCTGGTTACTATCTGTCACCGACTTGTGCCGGTGATAATGAACTTTTTTTAATAGAAAAGACTTCACAAATAATGTAAACATAGTCTCTAAACGAGGCACTTTCCAACAGTAGCTTTCAATTAAAGGTTTTATTGACATACTACTAAATTGTTGTTTTTTTAAAGTGAGGCAAAATTTAGTGTTTAATTGACAGTGTTTTTATAGCGATTCGCTATTTCGGGTAATCTTGTCACACTGATTTGGCGGATAGTCAACTATTTAGGCTTTTAACATATACGACAATGTGCATTTTCAGAAAGATCCATGCAAAGCAAACCCTAGAACACATGCATACTGGGCAGGATTTTTGACTTGCTGGAGCCCTAAGCTATTTGAGATACATTATGAAGTTAAGATATTCTGCGTCAGTTTCAAATAATGAAAAAAAAAAATTCCAGTTGGAGGCCTAAGCTATAGCTTGTTTAGTAAATCTATAAATTCAGCACTGCATGCATCATTCTGAATGAGAACAATTACTTTTATCAGACGACTTTGAAAAAAATGCTTAATAAAAACCTAAAATTAGATAAAACCGAAACTATAAACTATTTGCCGATTTAGTTTCTTTTTTATATACGAATTTTAGAATGCTCCCTTGGTTACTATGGCAACAACTGTTCTTCTGCTTGCCCTGAGCGTTGTTTACAGCGGAGGTGTGACCACGTGACCGGTCACTGCAACACTTGCGTTCCTGGTTACTATGGTGCGATCTGTGATTCAGGTAAGTTCAAAGTATGCAGATTAAAATGCACATCATACGTATTGCTGAGTCTTTTTTAACTCATAAAACCATTAAAAAAAAAAAAGGGAGAGAAAAAAATTATCCTTGTGTCATGATGACATATTTTTCTTCATTACCTGGGTGTGAGTTACTCGCATCTTTTTATTAATCTTTGCTAAAGAGTGTTAACAAAAGACATAGTTAAGCCACGGTGAGAACATGTGTGAGTGATAGTATCTTCAGGAGGTAAATGACAGTCAAGCACTTGGTGTTTCTTGGACATGTGTTATATATTTGTTAAATTGAAGAGAGAGTAGGAAAATATTGCAAGTGGACTAGATATACATATGAGAAACCTTGTGACAACATGCATGTAAGAAATCATGAATATCATTTAGTCAACACACGAGTTCTACTAATTCCAAGAAATGGAAGTCCGCAAAGGACATCAGAGATCCCATGTAGATAATGTAATCATGACTTTGATGTTGAGAAGTATAAAACTTACACCACATAAATACAAGATTACACTTTGAATTAAACACAAAACAATATTGAGTTAGTTTTGTACATATTAACATATCTGAATTTTCTAAATAAACAAGATCCGAAACTCACACTCCCCGTTGATTACAAAAGTCCATTTCTTTATGTCATTCAACTATCCCATTTAACAGCATTGATCTACCACCCACAACCCGCTTTAACTTCCACAACCACTTCCACCAATAAAGTCTACAGCAGTATAAACTTCAGTTGACATCTAGTACACATTTGTGTTGCAGCATGCCCGTTTGGTAGCCATGGTAATAATTGCTCAAAGACCTGCCCTGCCGGATGTTCTCAGAGAGGATGTGATCACGTGACGGGGCACTGTTACAAGTGTATCCATGGTTACCAGGATTCTAGCTGTGATAAAGGTGACAGGGAGTGATACAAGGGGGGGGGGATATGAGATATATAGAGGTATGTTATGAAAATATTAAAAGATCTGACAGACAAGCATCTGGGCTTGCAATTTCGCTTTTGGCATGGTCAATGCATCCAGTTGTCATACCTGTAACATCTGCCGCTTCTATTTCCGCAATTAAATTTCACATTTAAAAAATATCCATCAGGTAGTGCCAGGTGCCATCAATGTTCGTTTGTGGAAAGTAAAAAAATAATTTTAATGGTGGGCAAAGTTACAGAGCATTCATTTTTTTTGCAATATTTTGTTACAAAATTGCTGTGCGGTGATTCTAAAATGACGTGAGGCGAGCATCATGTCAGTCAGCCGAGCAGCTTCATTCAACATTGGTGTAAGCTAATATCCTGTCAACTGATTTTCTTCCAGAATGTGACCATGGTCAGTGGGGTCCAGGCTGCAGTCAGTCCTGTAAAAGCCTCTGCTTAAGGGGAACGTGTGATCACGTGACTGGTAATTGCGACAAGGGTTGTATGGCCGGATACCTGCCTCCCAACTGTGCAGAAGGTAACATATTATTCAATGCCATATAAACCAAAGTATGTTGGTTATTTCATGATAATCGAACCCATGTTAGTCAAAGTAATGTTATGTACAAGCCATGCTGCTTAAATTCATGTTGGCCAAGTTCATGTTGGTCAAAGTAATGTTGGCTAAAGTCATGTTGGTCAAAGTCATTTTGGTCAAAGTCATGTTGGTCAAAGTCACATTGGCCAAACAAATTTGGGTTAAATTCATGTTGGTCACAGTCATTTTTGTAAAAGTCCTGTTTGTTAAAGTTATGTTTGCCAAAGTCATGTTGGCTTAAGTCATGTTGTTCAAAGTTTTGTCAGTTAAAGTTTTGTTGAATAAATTTCGGTTGGTTAAAGTCATGTTGGCCGATGTCAGGTAGGTTAAAGTCATGTTAGTTTAAATAAGTTATGTTTGTTAAAGTTCTGTTGGTTAAAGTCATGTAGGTTTAAGTTATAATGAATAAAGTCATGTTTGTTTAAATTCATGTTGGCCAAAGTCATGTTGGTTAAAGTTATGTTGGTCAAAGTCAAAGTGTCGCTTCATCAGATATAATGACGTGAACTTTAAATACAATGCTATTATAGAAAAGTAACAAAATATATTATGTTTATCGTCATTTTTCATCTAAACCTTTTGAAATATTGAATAGTGTCTTCTATCTCTTACATAACATATATTGTAGTCAAGGTTCCCTATACATTATCTTAAAAAACTCAACGTGTCCTTGAAATCTCAGGAATGTTCTTTAACACACAATATTTTAGGTATTCTGTGGTCGAACGGCAGCGCGATGTTACGGGTTCGAGTCTCCCTTATGGCAGGGTCTTGTTCCCGAAGCTAAAGGGCGTCCCTCAATCAAACCAGCTCCGAATCGGTTGGTGCCTGATACAAGTTTTGAAAGTAAAGGCGGCTGGACGTTGTGCTAGTCACACGATCCTTCGTATGCCGTGACAATAGAAATTTGTTGACGCTGCTTTCCTTGCCCAATGGGCCAGCATGTTTTATAAGGGGATCTTTACTTTACAATGTATAAGCTTCGACCATGTCAGTCAAGCACTAACAAAAGCGCACTTTAAACAACACACTTTTTTACTGTTTCCAAAAGATTCACTCCCACTACACTTTTACGCACTATTTAATCTTCACAATTAATTCTCATATATTCATGTAAATTAAAAGTCTGCCATTTATTTGTTTGTTTCTAGTGTGTGGACACGGTAAGTGGGGGGTCAACTGCTCCAAGTCCTGTCACATTATCTGTTTCAATAGTTCATGTGATCACGTCACTGGTCAGTGTGCCATTTTTTGTGAGCCTGGCGACCAGTCCAACAATTGTAACAAAGGTAAATAAATGTCCAACTTAACACAAACCTGTATTAAAACGCGTTTGCTGTCTCGTCGACTTTATTTTATTCTATTAGCACTTTAAATGAATTTTTTTACATTACCTTGTAATTAATGCCCCTTAACACCTACTCTGTTTCAGTTGACAAATCTGCTAGCGAAGTTGTGAAAATTCGAAGCTCGGGCGAGTCTCGGGGCATCGGTTTGGCGTCTGTTGCCATAGTGATCGTCCTCGTTACCATTATTGTTTACGTGTACAGAAGAAAAAGGACGTTGTCAACGGGCTTAAGCGACTCAGCCACTGAACTGTGCCAGGAAAATCAGTCCATCGACGACACAGAGAATGTGGCTCACGAGACGATGACCTTCAACAGTCAAAGTTTGATTGATTAGAGAGGTTAACCTTGTTGTTTGTACTTGGACGTTTAGACAATTTCCGTGAAGACTTTCCATTATGTGTTTGTTCCAATATAGACCCCCGTTATTTAAGAAGGTGGTGGAGTTTTCTTTTCTAACATCAGTGGTGAAAATTTGTGAAAACACGTATGTATGTGTATTTTGAGAGGATCTGGGGGGGGGGGATTCATTTTTGTGAATTCTTTGGACTGGCATTTTTGGAATTAGTTTCTTTTTTGAAAATGTGTTATATTTAAATTCAATTTTTTAAGTTATAAAAATGGTGTAGCTGTCTTAAAAATTAGAACGTAATTTTAATTTTTTTTTAAGTTTTCTGAGTTTGAAGATGTTATTTCAAGATAACTGTTAGACATCACATATGCGTGAGTGCTAAGATTGTAACACATTCTATTCGCATTTTCCTGTTTAAAAAAATAGGTTTCTTAGATTGTTAAAGGTTTCTACTCTTTAATCTTCTGTTAAGAAATATGGTATGCAATAGATAAGATGATCGTCATATCAGATTTTAATTTTTTAAAATTCAGTGACCAATAAAAAAAATATATTAAGCAACATAACTAAGCACTGTTTAATAACAAGTGATACTACCAAACGATACTAGACACAGTGTTATCAGAAAAAATTATTTTACATCGATATCATCGACTGAAAAACAACACACATAACACAATGTTTCGATGTTAGAGGGATACAACACACAATCTTCGACATCAATCCCGTTTAAAAAATATACATAAAACACAAAGATAATAGCCCCCGACAAAAAAATTAAACCAGGACCATTGATAAGAAACAGCACAATTGATAAGACAGAAGCACCATTGATAAGTCACCAGCACCATTGATAAGACACCAACACCGTTGATAAGACACCAGCACCATTGATTACATAGAAGCACCATTGATTATATAGAAGCACCCTTGATAAGACAGGAGCACCATTGATAAGACAAAAGCACCATTGATAAGACACCAGCACCATTGACAAAGAACCAGCACCATTGAAAAGACACCAGCACCATTGATAAGACACTGGCATCATTGATAAAAAACTGCACCATTGATAAGACACCAGCACCATTAATAAGACACCAGCACAATTGATAAGACAGCCGCAGCATATATTCAGTAGTACCATTAATAAGACAGCACCACCATCTACAAGACAGCAGCACTATTGATAAGACAGCAGAGCCATTGCTAAGACAGCAGCACCATTGATAAGACACAAGCACCATTGATAAGACACCAGCACCCTTGGCAAGACAGCAGCACCATTGATAAGACACCAGCACCATTGATAACACACCAGCACCATTGATAAGACACCGGCATCATTGATAACACACTGCACCAGTGTTAAGACCCCAGTACTATTGATAAGACAGCAGCACCATTGATGAGACACAAGCACTTTTTATAAGACACCAGCACAATTGATAAGACACTGGCACTATTGATACGACAGCAACACAATTGATAAGACAGCAGCACCATTGATAAGACACCAGCACCATTGATAAGACAGCAGCACTATTTATAAGACACCAGCACTATTGATAAGACACCAGCACAATTGATAAGACACTGGCACTATTGATACGACAGCAACACAATTGACAAGACAGCAGCACCATTGATAAGACACCGGAACCATTGATAAGACAGCAGCACCATTGATAAAACGGCAGCACCATTGATTAGAGTCCATCACCATTGATAAGACACAAGTACCATGGATAAGACACCAGCACCATTGATAAGACACCAGCACCATTGATAAGACACCAGCACCATTGATAAGACACTAGCACCATTGATAAGACAGAAGCACCATTGATAAGACACCAGCACCATTGATAAGACAGAAGCACCATTGATAAGACACCAGCACCATTGATAAGACACCAGCACCATTGATAAGACACCAGTACCATTGATTACATAGAAGCACCCTTGATAAGACAGCGGCAATATTGATAAGAAACAAGCACCATTAATAAGACAACAGCACCATTGATAAGACAGCAGCCCCATTGATAAGAAACAAGCACTATTGATAAGACACCAGCACCATTTATAAGACACCAGCATCATTGATAAGACAGCGGCACCATTGATAAGAAAGCAGCCCAATTGATAAGACAGCAGCACCATTGATAAGACAGCAGCACCATTGATAAGACAGCAGCACCATTGATAAGACAGCAGCACCATTGATAAGACAAGGCACGTTTAATAAGAATTCAGAACCATTGATAAGACGCAAGCACCATTGATAAGCCAGCAGTACCATTGACAAGACAGCAGAAACATAAATAAGACACCATCATCGTTGATAAGACAGCGGCACCATTTATAAGACAGTAGTACCATTAAAAAGACAGTAGCTCCATAAATAAGACAGCAACACCATCTACAAGAAAGCAGCACCATTGATAAGACAGCAGCACCATTGTCAAGTCAGCAGCTCTGATGACAAGACAGCAGCACCATTGACAAAACACCAGTGCCATTAATAAGACAGCACCACAATTGACAAGACCAAGACTGAAGCACCATTGATAACACACCAGCACCATTAATAAGACACCAGCACCATTTATAACACACACGCACCATTGATAAGACACCGCTACCATTGATAAGACAACGGCACCATTTATAAGACACCAGGACCATTGATAAGACAATGCACCATTTATAAGACACCAGGACCATTGATAAGACAACGGCACCATTTATAAGACACTGGCACCATTGATAAGACAACAAGACAATTTAAAAGACAGCAGCTCCATTATAAGTAACCAGCACCATTGATAAGACAGCAGCACCATTGATAAGACAACAGCATCATTGAAAAGACACCAGCACCATTAATAAGACACCGGCATCATTGATAAAACACTGCACCATTCATAAGACAGCAGCCCAATTGATAAGACAGCAGCACCATTGATAAGACAGCAGCACCATTGATAAGACAGCAGCACCATCTACAAGACAGCAGCACTATTGATAAGACAGCAGTACCATTGATAAGACAGCAGCACCATTGTTAGGACAGAAAAACCATTGACAAAACACCAGCACCATTAATAAGACACCAGCACCCTTGGAAAGACAGCAGCACCATTGATAAGACAACAGCACCATTTATAACACACCAGCACCACTGATAAGACAGCAGCACCATTGATAAGACAGCAGCACCATTGATAAGACAGCAGCACCATTGATAAGACAAGGCACGATTGATAAGACACCAGCACCATTGATAAGACGCCAGCACCATTGATAAGACAGCAGCACCATCTACAAGACAGCAGCGCTATTGATAAGACAGCAGTACCATTGATAAGACAGCAGCACCATTGTTAGGACAGAAAAACCATTGACAAAACACCAGCACCATTAATAAGACACCAGCACCCTTGGAAAGACAGCAGCACCATTGATAAGACAACAGCACCATTTATAACACACCAGCACCACTGATAAGACAGCAGCACCATTGATAAGACAGCAGCACCATTGATAAGACAGCAGCACCATTGATAAGACAAGGCACGATTAATAAGAAACCGGAACCATTGATAAGACGCCAGCACCATTGATAAGCCAACAGCACCATTGGTAAGACAGCAGCATCATTAATAAGACACCATCATCATTGATAAGAGAGCGGCACCATTTATAAGACTGTAGTACCGTTTAAAAGACAGTAGCTCCTTCAATAAGACATCAGCACCTTCTACAAGACATCAGCACAATTGACAAGACTGAAGCACCATTAATAACAAACGAGCAGCATTAATAAGACACCAGCATCATTTATAACACTCACTCACCATTGATAAGACATCAGCACCATTGATAAGACGATGGCACCATTTATAAGACACTGGCACCATTGATAAGTCAACAAGATCATTTATAAGACAGCAGCACCATTATAAGACACCAGCACTATTGATAAGACAGCAGCAATATTGATAAGACAGCAGCACATTTGATATGACAACATCACCATTAATAAAACACCATCAACAATGTTAAGACACCAGCACCATTGATAAGACAGCAGCACTTTTGATAAGACACCAGCACCCTTGTCAAAGAACCAGCATCATTGAAAAGACACCAGCACCATTGATAAGACACTGGCATCATTGATAAAAAACTGCACCATTAATAAGACACCAGCACATTTGATAAGACAGCCGCAGCATATATAAGTAAGTAGTACCATTAATAAGACAGCATTACCATCTACAAGATAGCAGCACTATTGATAAGACAGCAGAGCCATTGCTAAGACAGCAGCACCCTTGGCAAGACAGCAGCACCATTGATAAGACACCAGCACCATTGATAACACACCAGCACCATTGATAAGACACCGGCATCATTGATAACACACTGCACCAGTGTTAAGACCCCAGTACTATTGATAAGACAGCAGCACCATTGATAAGACACAAGCACTTTTTATAAGACACCAGCACAATTGATAAGACACTTGCACTATTGATACGACAGCAACACAATTGACAAGACTGCAGCACCATTGATAAGACACCAGCACCATTGATAAGACAGCAGCACTATTTATAAGACACCAGCACTATTGATAAGACACCAGCACAATTGATAAGACACTGGCACTATTGATACGACAGCAACACAATTGACAAGACAGCAGCACCATTGATAAGACACCGGCACCATTGATAAGACAGCAGCACCATTGATAAAACGGCAGCACCATTGATTAGAGTCCATCATCATTAATAAGACAGCAGTACCATTGATAAGACAACAACACCATTGACATGACACCAGCACCATTGACAAACTTAAGCACCATTGATAAGACGGCAGGACCACTGACAAACTAAAGCAACACTGAGAACTTGTACCATGTGGTACTTTGAGAAGACATCTTTAAGTTAACTGCACACCAAATTGTTATAAGAAAGCTGCACTATCTTTGAAGAACATATTCGCGTCCGTTGACGTTCCACACCAAAAAAAACAAACAAACACATCCGTATTATCTTCCGCCACCAGTTGATGAGGACCGGCCCATGATTTCAGCAGACTGCCATCAATGTCAGTCGCCTAGTTAAGCAAGTTAGCGCATTCGCTTTTATTTCTTGTAAAGCTTTCAAAATAACTAAGACATGGTTCACAATATTGTGCAATTGGAATTCTGTAATTTCAACCTTACAAAACTATAACTGTGATGAATGTTTAGTTAAATTATAAGTTTTATCAGAGCAATTTAGTTGATTTCATGTTCCAAAAGAGGAACTTTCAGGACCCTGTGGGACCACAGCATCGAACTACGATGCGGAGCTTGAAGCTATTCACAGGGCCCTGGAAAGTGTGCACCTGACACTGCAAGGGTCTGGACTAGTCGGTTTCGACACGGTCTTGTTTTGTGACTCGAGATCGGCGCTCGAGGTCCTGCTATCTGAGAAACGTAGCACCCACCTAGTCGACGCCATCTTGGAGGACGTGGGCAGACTCGAGAGATTTGGTTGCAGGGTCTCAGTTCAATGGATCCCTAGCCACGTGAATGTAGAAGGTAATGAAATAGCAGACTCGCTGGCAAAAGCTGGAGCAGCCCAACCCCAACCAGATGTCCCTGTCACATATCTTGGGGCAAAGACGTGGCTAATGGACCACTTCAGGGAAAAGTGGTACCAGGAGTGGGAAGATGGAGCTACAGCCAGAGGGGTGTTCGCTAGCATGCCCAGGCCTAGCAGATCAGACCAGTGGTAGGGTCTAAAACGAAGGGAACAAAGTTTGGTGACCCAAATGCGCACCGAGCATTGCCCAACTAAATCTTATTTTAACAGGCTGGATCACAACAGGGACCCCAACTGCCGCCATTGCAGCCCAACCTCTGAGACGATCGCACACTTGTTGACGTCATGTCCCGTGCTTGACATAGACGGGGAGGTTAGGGGGGCAGGGGAGTCCTACGTTCAGACAATGTTGTATGGCACTGCCCAACAGATGGAGCATATTGCCCAAGTAATAGCCAAGGCCTTAAGAGAGTAGATCTCAGGCCCAAAGAATATGTGTTTAGTTTAGTTGATTTCATGCTATTATATAGTAAATAGTTCGTGTCATGTAGTTGAGCCAGTTGGGCCAAAGTCTCGAGCCAAAATCACGAGGCCCGGCTAAAAATTAGAGTACCGCACATTTGATTGATCATGCTAGCTCGGTAACAGATTGACATGTGTGTGACCCCATTCCTCCTCACACACAAACACAAAGAAAACAAACCAAAAAAAAAAACGCAACCAGTTTTCGATAATAAAAGATAGTATTGATAACGTGAGCGAGTTTATATGTTTAGTTTATAAACTAAAAAACTTGTCGAATCGGTAATACAAATGTACACAAATGTTTAAGAAAATTAAATTTCAGTTTTCTTTTTTTTTTTTTTCTTTTTTTTTTTTTTATGCTAATACATTAAGGAAGAAAAGAACAATTTTCTATAAAAATCTTTGAAATTGTTTGGTCTTTATTAAAATTCTGCCAGGTATTTATATATATATATATTAATTAATTAATTTATTTATTTATTTTTTAAATTTACATACTAAGTGGGGTGTAGCATAAAAAATCTTGATTTTTAGAAAAAATACTCCTATTTTTTCCTTACTGCCTAGAATCAATTATACATGCTTTTGATTCTTTAAATTGTTTATTATATATAAATTTTTTATTAAAACTATTTTTAAGACAAACTAACGTCTTAGGCCTTTTAAAAATTACAATTGAAAGTCCAGAACCTATTATATTGAATAGGAAAAAAATGAACTACATCAAAATCAAGTTGTGTTCGTTAAACACATACCCATCTTGAATATAAGTCATTCTCATTTAGTGTGTGAGACTAGACTATACGTGAATGACTTCATAAACGTCACAATAACTAAATTCACCCGACCAAAACTGCATTTGAGTTACTGAGAATCCAAACCAGTGGAAACTTTTACAGGACCACCATTTCTCTGAAGCTTGCGTTAAACGTGAAGTAGACGAAGAAACTCACAGAGCAGTTAAACAGCTCGAAGATGTTGACGACAGTGTACATGAACCAGAACAGATTCCTGTTTCGCCCCTCGATATCCACGCTGGGCAGGGCGCGCGCCACGACAGAGGCCACCATCTGGGGCGTGTTGCACGTGACAAACAGCCCCGTGACCACCATCACTTGCTTGACCACACGGACTTCCCTGACTCGCACGTGCGAGTTGTCTTGTCCACGGACGACGCGGTCATCTCTAGTCGTGTCATCTACGCAGTATTGATTGGCGTTTTTTTCATAACGTTCAAACATTGGGACGCCCGCTTTGAAACGAGAAGCCGCGCGCATCCCAATTTGGATGGACACCATCGAGCAGACGCACATAAACTGGGCGGCGAACGTCAGGGTAAATTTCTTGAGGACGTCGACGACAGCGACGGCTTCCTTGCCTCCGTTCCGAAAAACGAGCCTCGCTTTCGTGGTGTTCGTTACCAAGTTCCGCGTGTCCGTTATGACAGACGTGGTAAACACGGGCAGGTAGCAGATGAGCCCAAAGAGGCTGACACCGAAAAGGGACCAGGCGACACGTCCGCGCATGAAGACGTCTTTGAAGTAAAACGGGAACGCCACGCAGCAGCCCCTCTGCACGGCGATGAACGTCGTCATGGCAACGGTGACGTCGTAGAACATCCGGTAGTACCACGAGGTGACGTAATTGAGGTCCGTCAGGAACACGGTCGTAGGCGGACACGTCAGGTTGACGTAGATCATGACCAGGGAGTAGAGGTACATCAGCAGACAGCAGAGACTCGAGGCGGACAGTGCGAAGAAGCAGACGTTGGCGGCGTTGTGGAGGCCGAGCCTGGCGTAGACGACCAGGTTCATCGTGTTGGTCACGACCCCCAGGAGGGTCAAGGCTGGGAGAGCCTGTGCAATATAGAAAACCCAGGACATCACCGCTTCGCTGACTAGCCCCATGGGTGGATCCTTTGAGAGCAGAACTCCTGAGTCTGTCGCTCCAGCCTCCATTAAAACTGACTTTCGCGCTGGTTTATCCTTAAAATTTCCCCCAAACTGTTACCGTGCTTTTAATTCGCTATTTGTGCTTTAAATATCATCTATATAGGGGCCTGTCCATAAGCCATAATTTAATATTGAAATAAGTTGAATATTTAAAAAAAAACAAAAAAATTTCTTTCTGAATTAATCTGTTAATTGTAAAAAAAGCCTAACAAAATAGTACAGATTTAAATCTAATTTTAAGAAGAAAGGACAGATCGGAATCTCAAGACAGCTTGATATGAATTTGCTTAATAAACAAGGACACTTTAAATGTAGAATGTATCGCTAGAAAGTAGGTATCCAGCACAGTCCATTAATCACCAATGGAACACGGCGTTAGAGCCAATATCTCATAGCAGCCAAACCTGTAATCATGGTACAGTCTCAGAGTGACTCAGGACAACAGTGTTGGGGAGTCAGAGTTAAAAATAAACAAAGCGTCTCTCGAAGACAACTATTATTGTTGCGTGATCGATCTGATTGCAATGTAAAATAACGTAAGGGAAAGGTTTATAAAAATCTTATCCAGCGAGTTCAAGCAATGTCAATATACATCGGGATTTTGACACGATACCCTAGTACCAAACGTGATCTTTATCTTGGGAGAGTTCCAGACCAAAACTCGATTTCTGAAATTTTCACATTTGTTCTTTGTTTCTTAAAATTAATAATAATGATAACGCTATAGTACTGCTTGAAATAAATGACCTGTAATTCGAGGGTTTCTGTTAGTAATATGTCTTTTTTATAAGTAATTACTACCTCAATATCAGTTAAATGTTTCATTGACCATTAAATTACGTTGAATCACAAATCGGAAAATGGGGTAGTGGAGGAATAACTAGCTTAATGAATAGTACACTTCCTCGCGTTCAAAAGTTGCCCGTTACTCATTTGATCTGCCATGCAGATCACTGTCATTTATTCTACAATATAAAATAAGCGAGTTCGCTGGAAAATGGAGCTAGAAGTTCTATTGATTGCTCTCTTGTTGGCGGTGACGCCCCCTTGTCGGTCTAAATATTGACAGATCTGGATGATACACATTAGGGGAAGTAACGACTAGGATCTGCAATTTGAATACTTTCTTGACAAATAGTATTAGAACAAACACGTGTTATGTCCCTTCTCGTCTCTTCGCAAGGTGAATTTATAATCATAGTCGACTACTTGAAAACCACCATCACCACTCAACCACCCCACTTCTCCCAGTGACATTCTCTCTCTCTCGCTTTCTCTAACAATTAATCCAACCATGCTTTTCTGGAGAGACAAAAAAGCAAAATTTAACGAGAATTCTTTATAGGGATGTGACAAAGCTGATGAAAATCCGCATCCGTCGGATTCGGTTTTGGCAAATATAAATCCTATGATTCGAATGCGGATGCGAATTTGGTCAACACTTGGCTAAAAAAAAGGGAGTATACCAATACCAATGTGTCAGTCCCGTGCCTCCCATAACAAGAAGGATTTTTAATCACAAAAAATAGGTAATTCTAGAAAATGCATATTGCAGTTAAAGAAGATAGACAAACTGAATGAATTTAATTCCACCAAAGTAATTTGAACCTAAATTTTAAAAAAAACGCTTAAAATCAAGTAAAAAATTAAAACAATTTGACAAACAACTTTTAGCGAAATTAAAATCTAAGTTCTTCAAATTGGAGAGTTATGAGGGTATTAAACAAAGTGAAAGATACTGTTTATTGTCACATTCACATGAAGCCTCAGTACTTGAAATTAATTAATGGCAGATTAAACTGCAAGAACAACAGTTTCTCTGCAATGTCTGGCAGTAGTCTGCTGCGACGGTTATCTATTCAGAGGTTTAGAAAACTTGGATGAAAACAATTTCGTGAGAGGGGTGTATCTAAAATATGTTAATGATTAAATACGACGTCTAATCTATGGACAGCTGAGTAAAGGTCTAAGAGTTTAGTTTTATCAGTTTTCTTTATTCAGGTTTTCGAACGTGTCTAGGTTTTTTAAATTTTAGTCACAATTTCTACGAACGTGTTTCATCTGAAAACGGTAATTTTTCAAATTCGAATCCCACGGATTTAAAAAAAAAAAACCTCTTTCGGATTCGAAATTGCTCAAAAAACGTCGAAGTTCGAATGTCGTCGGATTCGAATTCGAACTTCGTCACATCCCTAATTTTTATTACACCTTGTGTTATGGTCATTTAACGATATTCTGGGACTACATAATCAGTTTTTAAAGGTTATGATAAATGTAACAAAATTCAAATTTAAATATATTTTTATTAACCATTTGCAGACGATACCGAATGAGCCAAAACGTCTACGCTTTTATAGTTCCCTCTGTTACACTTTCTTATTGATGGCTTGGTTAATAAAAATGGTTTGCGTGTCATTTTACTTACTCGTGGTAAGACCTTGTCCTTATAAGAAGCAAAATCTCACAGTCATCAGTGAGTTAACCTTTGAAATGCCACTTTCAAATACTTAAAACGCAAGGGGAAAAATGGGAAAGGAAATAATATGGTGTACTCAACGGGAAAATTTGATAACAATAGACATTTAGTTCCAACGCTTATAAAAAATGTAGTCAATCCATCTGACATCATGTGACATAATCGGTATTTCTGACACCATGTGACGTCTAGAGCTTTTCGATTTGACAGCATGTTACCCATAGAGTCGGTCCATGTGAAATCGTGTGTCCACTAGAGTTTGTTCAACTGATACCGTGTATCCACTAGAGTTTGTCCATCTGATACCGTGTGTCCACTAGAGTTTGTTCAACTGATACCGTGTATCCACTAGAGTTTGTCCATCTGATACCGTGTGTCCACTAGAGTTTGTCAATCTGACACCTTGTGCCCACTAGAGTTTGTCCATCTGATACCGTGTGTCCACTAGAGTTGTCCATTTGACACCATGTGATTTTTTTTGCAGTTTATCAAACAATAAAATCAATAATTTGTGCGGCTAAAAACATTATTCGTCATCCTCCATAGTTTCTTATACATTTCACTATGAGGTACACCTGGCAGCATTCAAAACGTGTGCACGCAGCTTTCGATGCTTAGGTTATTTAACAAGGTCCTATCAGGTCCGGGAGCGGCGTTTGAGGGTGGCAACTGGGGCGACTGCCCCAGGCCCCGCGCTTAGGAAGGCCTCGCGTTTCGGTCTTGAACATATCTCGTCCTGGTTAATAGCCTATACATGTAGAGCCGGCACGTCATTTTTCGCTAAGAATAAACCGTTGTTTATAGACCAGAGAAAATAATGAACTTGTAATAATTTAATAAAAAGGTGACACGCGGTATTAAAATTACACAATAATCAAGATATTTCATATTTTTAAATACCATAGAATACTGGTGCTTAGCGATCTTCACTAGTACTCTGGCCCCGCGGGGTCATTGCTGGCACTAGGCCCCGCGCTTACCTAACACCGCTGCTGATCAGGTCACACATTTAAACAATGTCATCAAAGCCAAAATGTCAAATCGTTACAGACAATTTAATTTTTTATTTCATATTTTTAATTAAAAGTTAGCAAAGTTCGTATGGTTATTTGAAGATTTTATTTATCAAAGAAATATAAAAACACCTTAGTGAAATACGGTTTTGTCATTTGAAAATATTAAAACATCACATTAATCTGAAGGGTTGCCATGTATTACAATAGCACGTCAGGAAATCTAAATATCTTTTAGAAAATAAATCTACTACATTTGAAGTGAGGGACATGTAATAATGATTTTAAATATAGTGTATGATATTAAAATTTTAATATATATATATCTATATATATATATAAGACGCATTTGTTGTCTGTCTGTCTGTCTGTCTGTCTGTCTGTCTG
>MUZC01000767.1:730142-798177 GCA_002072015.1 Radix auricularia | reverse complement strand
AAAAAAAGGTTGGCGCCGTAGGCGCCCAAAAAAAGGGGGCGCCGCAGGCGCCACGGCGCCCGGCACAATCTATCAAAAAAGGACAAGTTAGTTGGTCTTTAAAAAAAAGGTTGGTGCCGTAGGCGCCCAAAAAACGGGGGCGCCGCAGGCGCCACGGCGCCTGGCACAATCTAGTTTTTAATAAATATTATCGATTATTATGTAGAGATGTGCATTGACTACTTAGGATATATAAATCACACTTTTAAGGAATGCTTTTGCAAATCCTCTTAAGTCCCTTTTGATAATTTTTGAGAAAATAGGGATTTTCTAAAACTTTGTAGTTTCTGAATTCTAGAACGTCTGTATATTTTTACACTGAATGTCGGTAACATAACGTCACAATTTTGAGTAAAAGAACTTGTTAAATTAATATATTTTTGTTTGTATTGCACTATAAAAAGTTGTTAATGTAGAAGCGGTAATGAGCGGGTGCTTTTGCTACTTAGCTTAGTTATCTTATTAGTTGCATACGCTTCTTCTGTCTAAAAATATTTCAGGAGTTCAAATGTCAGTGTCTCACAAATTTCAAGATTAAATATCATATTGTTTCAGGGTAAAGATAAAACTTTCTCTTTAAATTTAACGGTTTAAAATGAAGCTGTCTCCCCAAAATTTCAACTGTCAAGATTATATTATTTTTGAAATTTTAAAAGATTAACGTAGATATTAAAGGAAATGTTTCAGGAGTAAGTATTTCCCGTTAGTCAGATATTTCATGTAGTTAATGATTTTGGTGTGTAAAATTTCCGTTTGTTGAATTACAATTTGTTGGCCAGAGTAGTTGATTTGCAGACACGTTCACCAGTCATGACAGTCTTCCCTTCCTTAAAGTCCCGCCACTTCCCGTATATGACGGGGATCGTGTAGATCATGGGGTTGATGGCCGCGTTGAGTGGCATGACAAAAATGACCAACCAGGCGTAGATGTCTGGACTGACCTCGTGTCCATTCAACGTCAGAAGACCTAAAACACAGATGGGAAACCAGCACAGGAAGTTGGAAACCACGACCAAAAACAGTTTCTTAGCAACGTGAATATCCTGAACTCTTCTGGCAATACACTGGGCATTGGTCATGTGAACACTGTGACTGGACAATATCAATCGAAAGATTAACAATTGACCAATCGCTATGAACATAAAGAGAATAAAATTGAAACAGATAAAAACTGCAAACGAATAGTGCCAGCCAAGGTTTTGGCCAAGGGTTAAAGGTAAGCCCAAACACATGCCATTGGATGAGTAAATTTTCCACTCTGGATGCATGAGTGGAACCGACGCTAAAATAAAACCAAAGATCCAGACAAAAGGGACGCATAGAAGCTGACCTAATTTTGTAAACCTGTGGTCACCGTATGGAAACCTGATGACCAGATATCTGTCCAGCGTGATTAGAAACACAAAGAAAGTTGAAGTTTCACTGGACAGAGTGGACAGAAAGCCAGCAGCCTGACACAAAGAACTGTGGCGCCAATCACTTTCGTGAAGTACATACTCGTCTCTGTAACGGACGTCAGTAGAGGCGATAATCAGCAGATACACGCCCATGACACAATCCGACACGCTCAGATTGGTCACAAATACGCCATAACCTATCGTAAAGACGCCTTTGTCATAAAATAACCGGTAGGTGATGACGATGATGTTCCCAGCCAATGAAATACCTGCAACCAACCACAGAAGTGAACGTTTCAATACATCACTCAGGAGATCTTCACATGAAGAGAATGCTTCTGGAGGGGCATTACACGAGTGTTCTGGCTTGCCACGCCCATAAATTTGCGGACAGCAAAATTTAAAGTTGTCTACAGTAAGTGATGCACCAACAGAAATAGATTTTAATATTGTTTTTAAGTCCTCGTCAGTAATTAACGTATTTGCTAGATTTAAAGTTTGCAGTCGTTTAATTGTTAGTAAAAAATCAATTTTTGTTATTTTTGTTTGTCTAAGATTTAAGGATCGTATTGTATTCGGTGTGTTTAATATAAACAATTCTAAATATGAAATTCCCGTAAAAGATATATCGAGAGTGTGCAGTTTTGGTGTCAAGATACTGTAATAACCAAGAGCCATAAGATGTTCATTGTGAGAAAGACTTAAGAACTGTAGGTTCTGTAGAATAGAAATGGGCCCATAATCGAGCAATTCTTCGAACATGTTGTAACTGAAATCGGCCCTGTATAGATATCTGTTTTCAAATACCCCAAAAATCATTTCGACGTCTTCAAGTTTGCAGTTAGTGGCGTGGATCTCAAGCAAGTTAGGGAAAATGAATACTTCCTCCAATTTAGACAGGTCGACACCTGAAATGTTCAAAAATTTTGTTTTTATATCAAAAATGTTCAGAGACTTGACGTCAGGGACTTGGGAGTTGTCGCCAACTGAGACCGCAACACCGTGACACTTAAAGCCAGGTGGACAGGTCACTGAGCAATCCATCTCATCGTCAGCGAGTGGACATTGCGGAGTACCGTCACAGATATGGACCTGGTGGACGTAAATATCTGATGCCCGGCAGAAGAACATGTCGTTGACGTCATAGATGTCCAGCTTCAAATCTTCATCCTCCCCGCGCGGACAGTCCAACACTTCGTCTCCGAAATTGTACACCGGCACGCAGTATGACTCCGGGCACTTGATGAATCCTTCCGGGCACTCAAATGTCCGGCAGTCCCGAAGCTGGTGTTGGTCATCACAACCTGAGGGGGTCCCACCCTGACCCTTGAGATACAAACATTTCGGCGACCACCGCAGCTCACTGGACATGTTCAAATGAAACGTTTCCGCTGCTGGGTAGGCCTCAAAATATTTTTTTTTGTCGCAGAGACTAACTTCGTGTTGAAACTGAATCTGTCCAGAGCAATCACCTTGGCACGGATACGAAACATTTAGATAAACTTTTTTATCTGCTCCAGTGAAGAGAAAACATTTTTGCAGGTTCTTCTTCAGCCAGTGGCTAGGAACACACGTGCCGTCCCCACACTGCCTGGCCAGACAGCCATCACAGCCCAGCTCATCGCTGTTGTCCGGACAGTCCTGGCGGCTGTTGCATTTCTCCTCCAAGTGGACAGAGACGCGAGCGCGGTGACCGTCCGCCGCATTCGGGTTTGCACAGTAAAATTTGCTCAGCTTGTCTCTGGGTGACAGTGTATAACAATATTCCTCGTCCCTGCTGTTAGCGCAGTCCCGAACGCCGTTACAAACCGAGCTGTACGCCACGATCTCATCGTCGTCACGGCTACAGTCGAACTTGCCCCAGTGCTCAAAACGTTTTACGCGGATGAATGTCACAGGATCTCTCTCACTCGCACTAAGCTTGCTCCTGTAGACACGATTGTTCTCCGTAGATTTTATTTGAGTTTTCAGCCCAGCAAGATCAGGAATTAAATTTACTTCTATTTCACAAAACACTACTCTCGACATTTTGTCTTCACAGTTGACCAAAGTCCACACGGCACCATCTTCCCCAGTCACATTGCTTAAGGTAAATTTGAGCGCCACGCATTTATCATTAGTACTTGCAATTCTGGTTAGATTTGAGTCCAGACCAAAAGGTCTTAAATTTGACCACATGAATGACCTTGTTGCTGGAATATTTTTTTTCAACAAACCAACGAACAGGGTTTTTCTTCCCCTCTTTGAAGACTTATTCTTGTCTTTTTCGTTCGTAATTCTAGATTTGCTGAAATAAGATCTAATAAAGTGAACCTCATCCTCCGTCTCAAACACTGGGAGAGAAGAGTTCATGGACTGGCAGAGACTTGATGCCTCGTTCCTATTGAAGGCGTCTTTCATTTGCGTTACACGGTAACAAGACATCTCGCTTGGCGCGACCGCCCTGTTTTGGTACCGCACCCAGTCTGCTGGACACTCCCGACATGCGTACAACGACACTGGGTTGTATCTGCTAAAATCATCGTTGTGGTTGACTATCAAATACATGTGTTTTCCCCAGCTTAAATCTCTCTGGTAGTATTTGCTATAAAGCCCAGTGCTTTCTCCTGGAGGCGAAGTTAGTAAGAAAATCATCAAAAGATCTTTAAACCTACTGACATCATTCCGTACTGTATGCAAAGATGTTTGGCAACTTCGATAACAACGAGAGAAAAATACGACCACATTGTAATTATTTTTTTCGGTTGTTTCAGAGTCATATGAAAATTCATTTTGTATATAACGTACAGAAAAATTAGAAGCTCTTGCTAAAGGTCTCATGTCGTAGATTTCATCATTTCCCAACCCGCTTACATTCGACTGGACTTCTTCGAGGACGGAATTGATGTCCCGTAAAGAAGTCACATTGGTCAGATTGAACGTTTTGTTATTGAACGGATCCACCAGGTGCACGTCCAGGGATCGGATTTCGCCGTCTCTCACCTTCGCGATGAATTTCGAGACGATGTTCTCAAGGCGAGTGATGGTCAAAGTGGTGTCGTGACCAACATTAGCCAGGAGTAACAGTTTGGTGTTATTGTGGTTTGACCCGCACGTGGGTGTCGGTAAGTCACTCGCAGCCGTTAACACTGTACCGTGTTTTGGTGACGTAGAGTCACACGCAGCTGGCGCGTCTGTGAGAGTGGGAAAAAGTGGCAGAAAAATTATGTGTCTTAATTTGATATGTGCGTTGTGTACAAAAATACTAGAAGTAAAAATGTGCTGAATTTTAGTTGACGCGTAGAATCGTTGTTGATAAATCTCCGACAACAAATTTTATGCATACGCATTCATGCTACCAATTTAAGCTTACTAAAGTGATTAACTTGACAGATTCACATTCTATCTGATTATATCAGCGGCACTAAAACTATATCTTTATTATCTTATACAAATTGAATTCACATATGTGTAGGGTTAGATCAGTAGAGGAGCCCGTCATGTGTTTTTACTTACAAACACAGCTTGCGAGTTGTTAGTTTGACACTTACAGAATTCGCCGAATACATTTCATTAATACTTGTGTTAGTGCTATAAGAATTTCTTACGCGGGTTTTCAACGATAATATAAATCCTAAATGTCCGCTGCAAAGTGCTAGTTATATAGTAATGATATAAGCTACATCCCAGGAACTCATCACATTGCCACATTTATAACTATATTTTCAACTACAAATTAAAGCTGTTGATATAATGCAAAAGAAGAAAATGTTTGTGAGTCTGATTTGATACGAATATCAACATCACAAATCATACTGAACCATCATTTTACATGTGAAGTTATTCAAACAATTATCTTCGGTTAAAGTTAGTCTTTACGAATACTTTCGTAAATTTGACAAAGGTCATTCTGAAAATATGTTTTGCGAGAACAACAACAACTTTAGTTCGTTATTGGTTATTCTTACATTAATTTGAAAAAGTATACTGAACAAACCGTTTTGGTCTAAACGTGAGCACTACTTGAAGGTTGTCTAAGAGTAAACATGAGACGAAGCTGGTGTAAAGGTGAAAATGAGCTAAGTTATTCTAATAAATTAGCTCAACTTGTTCTAAATGGTAACACGATCTGAAGTTGGTCTGAAAGTGAAATGAGCTAAACCTGGTCAAAAAGTGAACATGAGTTGAAGCTGGTATAAAATTAAATTAAGCTTAATTTAGTCTAGAACTTAACATGAGCTGAAGTTGGCCGACTAATAAACGGATTTGAATTTGAACTAAAAGTTTGCACGAGCTGACGTTGTTCTAGCATTAAAATGAGCTGTAACTGTTCAAAAATTTTAACAAAATCTTAAGATATTCTGAAATTATACTCACGTAAACATGATAGGATGAACAAGATTAATAGAATCATCGTGGATGATGATTATAGATGATCTTCTCTTTGACCAGTAAATGACAAAAACATCATCTCCCCTGAATCACTGATTTTGCACCGAAACAAATCTTCCGGCAGAGAGCAGTCTGACTGAGCTGAGAATGATGGTTCAGCCAGATACGCCCGTATGATATAAAAAATTGACATTCTCAATAGCCAACTGATAGGAAATTATTTATGAAGCGCTGATTTTTTAAATAGGTGTTGTTTAGCTCTGGCAGGGACTCCGAAATGTACTATGTGCTATTTAGTTTTAGTATTGACAGCAATATGTATTATGTGCTGTCTAGCTTTGAGAGAGTCCACAGAATGGAGTATGGCGAGATATGGGGTCAGCCACGTCTACATTGGGGAAGGGTCAGCATATTTGATTTAGCTATGGCAACTAAGCTTTAGTACCCAAAGAGGATAATAAATTTTTTAAAAAAAGTTTTGTAATAACTATTGGTGGTCATGCTCTAAGTATCAAAGTAAAACAAAGGCATTTGATAACAACAAAAAAAGTATTAGACCATATTTTCTTTGACATAAAGAGGAAGAAGTATCCAAAGTAATGTTGCGAACAAACTAAATTCAATGTTTAAAGGCTCATGATAAAATGTCTGTTGTTGGTGCTCGGAATTTAAACAGGTTCTGACCTTAGAGGTGACGTACACAAAGTACGTCATGCTTTTTATTATCATTTTTACTCCCCCTTCTCTCGGCAAAAAATGTCACAAATCTCGGGGACGGGGACCCCCCTCCCCCGTAACAAACTGGCACACTTCCTTACGCTCTCTGTCCCCTCTGCAGCGGGACGTACTTTATGGACAGCCCCATAAATATAATTATTAAAGTTTACCACATAATACATTTTAAATATTAACAAAGGTTTAAAAAAAAAAAAATAAAAAAAAAAAATTTTTAAGTGAACTAAAAAGAAGAAAATAAATTGAAACGTATAAGTTCAAATATTTTACTTTGATTTAATTTGAGTACAAACGTCGGGTGGGTGCTTATTATGTTTTGTATATGCAGTTCTCTCATTCTCTCACTTAAAGATCTCGCTGTTGCCTTCCAAAAATTAAATCTTGAATTTTTATACTAAACAACGTAATTTTAGAAAGCTGCGCAGCGCTTAAAAAGGCGTTGAAAAATTATTAATACACCAACAATAACTCTTTTTGAACGGCCGCAAATTTTTTAAATTTTTTTTGCATGGGAACACGTGAATAAAATAAAAATAAATTTTATAAATGACACTTCTGTATTACATTGGTTTTAACGCAATTTCCCATGGAAAAATTTATTTTATATATTTATATATTTTAAAAGCCTATGCTGTCTGTTCGAACTTGATCATGCAACTCCTCCTGAACCGTAACAGATAGAGAGTTCAGGTCTTTTGCAAATATGAACAGAAAGCCCCCCCCCCAATATATATGTATGTATATAAGGTTTACTGTAATTCAATGAACATTTATAAAAAAAACAAACAAACAAAAATATCAGTAATTTGACAATTTCTTGCAAGCCGTAACATCTATCGTGTTGAAAAAAAAGTCGACTCCCGTAATTGTATCAGCAATTTTTTGATTACCAAGTGTTTGTTTACTTTCAGAATTATTGATTTAAAATGACTTTCAATGTAATCTAGAATGACTTCCCTTGAATTGAAATATCGGATATTCTTTTTTTTTTCCCTTGAAATTGCATTTAAATACTCATTCGAGATTTTGTTAATTGTTTTATTCTGATATAAATATATTTATTTTGAAAATGTCCGTAATTTTTTACGGGTAAAACACTTGTATAAATTAGTTCATGTATAAACAGTTTATTTTAATAAATATCCTTGCGGCAGCTATAGTTAACTATACAATTATACACTTCCAACAGCCATACATTAAACGTCACACATCCGCAGGATTTGCGTTCCCAAATATTACAATAAGGTAATGTACAGTTTGCAACCCACTACGATTGTATAAATATTTGATAAATGACTTTTGTCCGATGGACAAAGATCACTTGATAACCTCGCGGTACACTTGAGTGGTACAGCGTAATGAATTTAGATTGTCTCTACAACATTCACTGTACATCAGTACCAGGCTGGCTTGGTGCCTTGTACGTCCCCATCACCTTTTTATAAACTCGTGCTTCCGGATACGTTTGGATGATTCGGAGGATACTTTTTTAATGTAAGGCTGTAATGTGGCATAATCATTCGTTGGAAAACCTTGCAGTATATTCATGCGCGAACCAGTCATAGAGACACAACAAACTATTGTGTATGAAAAAAAAACAATACTAAACATGTCAAGAAACCTAATTGAAATACAGACTCTTTTTCTTAAGTTTATTGTTAAATCTCCCCATCTTTAATTTGACATGATATTATTTCTAAATTTTCTGGTGTGGAAGGTGTTTGGGAGTTTTCAAATAAAGCATTTAGGGTAATGGATAATTAAACACACACACAAATGTCAGGTATTTTTCAGACTCTCCAGTATATGTCAGAACTGTCCGGTGTATGTCAAAACTGTCCGGTGTGTATCAGACCGTCCAATGACAAACCGTTTGAGGTCAAAACGCCCTGCCATCCCAGTACATCTGGGACGGAGTAGACGGGCATTAAAATCTCTATGACATTTCAGGCGCGAAAAATAATTATTTCTTTACTACTTCGTGCAGCAAGACGAGGCTGGTTAATGTTTTTAACATCAACAAAGGTTCATCCAAATAATGTTATGTGTAGCTACTTAGTGGAAACATAATACACAATAATTATTTTTTAAAATATTTAATATTCACATGTCGTTAGGACTATAGTTGGAAGAGTTTATTCTGTTGACTTGTTTCTTTGCTGACGTAGACACATTTCAAAACGGGTGACTTTACTTGAACTTTAAACAGGAAACAGATTGTACAGCTCTAAGTACTTAAGTGTCGTGTATAATATTAGGGGTAAATGGGGTTTTCTTCGATAAGATGTTTATTCTGGTCTCGCCCACGGTGCTTGCTACATTGAAGGTGGTTTTATATTATAACGCGGTCTTAGGGGATGTGACTTAGGAGCTGAAGGAAGAGAAAGTAGCGATGAGATTTAGATTAATCTATGTATAGTCTCATGAGTGGTTTAGTTGAGTTTGTGAGATTGCATTATTAACTGGTCTTATATCATGAGCAAGCATGAGCATCATTCCAGTCATATTAAGCCAAAGACGCCTCCGCTGGCATGGACACGTCAAGAGTATGCAAACTTGTCGCATACCCAAAGATGTGCTATACAGCAAGCTGGCAACAGGGAAAAGGTCAGTTGGTCGGCCATGTCTCAGATACACGGTACACGGACATATGCAGGAGAGACATGAAAGTAGCCAAAAATGAACTACAAAACTGGGAAGTCCAGGTTGAGGATATGACCACATGTCTGGCTATAGTGAAAGAAGGATCACTTAGATCAGAGGAGCAATCTAGGGAAGAAGCAGTTTGAAAAAGAGCGAGGAGAATGGCCAGGCAACACTGCCCGACTACATTCGTGTGTGTAAAATGCAGAAGAGACTGCCACGCAAGGATTGGTCTCATCAGCCACACCTAGAGCTCCAAATATTAACGATAAATCTATCATCTTTCGTAGACGGACAGATGCCATACATATCATATTTACTATGCCGTACTAGCTCTCAGTCCTATCGCGGACCTCTCACACTCTTTTCCACACAAACCGAAAAATAAAAATACCAAACCGGGGAACCCTTGTTGATTAACGTTAAAAATGTTTACCTTTCTGACCTATGTCTAGTCAGTCCGTATTTCTTACACATCAAATTTGAACCTTCAATAATAATAATAATAATAAAATAATTTATATAGCGCTGTATCCCAGCAAGGAGCCAGGCTCACAGCGCTTTACATGGAAATAACAATACATATATCAATAAAAAGAAACATTCATATCATATTAACTACATAAATGACAATACGCTATACTCAATACATTAAGTATTTTGATTGGTTTTAATTCTAGTTGTTTTGAAATTACCGTAGTTCTACTTTTTTTTTTTAATGTTAAACAACATTGTATTCCATGACTGATAGTACCCTTGATGGTATTTAATTAACAGAAAGCATTTCCATAATTAGTTATGGACTTTGATTTCCATAATAATAAAAATGGATCACAATAGTATTTTTATAAAGCTATGCGCGGACCCCCTGACGTCAATCAGGGATCCAAAAATCAATTAATACTTTCCCCGGACCCCTTGAAATGTACCGAGGTCCATAGGGACCACTTTGGGAACCACTGCTCTTGAGCCAACAGAATCATAAAGATTACCGACCTCAGAGACAAGTATTCTGATCCAAGATAACGGGTGGACCATGTAGGTATTATGACTTGGAGATTATCATGATAAGTAGTATCATTGTCGTCGGGTATAATGTCTTTCTCCTGAAGAGACAAAGTCTTGATACGTGCTTTCACAGACAATTCCTCAGGAGGAGACGCAAAATTGTTATAAAACAAGAACAAACATATATACGTCGTCTTGAAGAAAATTAGAACAGTATGTAAATGTTTAAAACAGACGAGAAAAAATATGTATATGAAAAAAAACACATTAAAAAACACTCAAATATTTCAGCAAAACCGGAGTAGACATAGATGAATGTTGGAAATGGAGAATGCATACATATGTAATGAAGAACTTAAGAACATAAACTCTGATGTTTGAAAATAGAGTAAACATCGATACACGTCGAAAAACTTAAGAAACATACATGTATGTTGAAATCATGTAAACTCATGCTGGAAGATCAATTATGCTGCTGATGAAATGTTTAGAAATTTAATGTATTGTACAATTAAATATTTGTAGAGTGATTCATGTTGGAAATTTGTACGTAAATCTTCACATCCCATTCTCTCGCTTGTCCTATAAAGTTTATCTGCAAACTAATTCATCGAATGTTGTGACAACAGCCCTTCAAATTTAAAGTTAAGCGGTCACAGTCGAGGTGGGCAGTTGAAAAGAGTAGGGGTGGTGGAGGGAGATGGGGTGTTGCTACACGTTTCCATCGACCTGTAAATGTCGTCGTGATGTAGGGGTACAAAGGGCATTACCCAACTGTTTTTTCGTGACGATAAAGCCATAACGCTCAAGCCGTCATGATTGTATTTAAAGTCTTCAATATCGTGTGAGAAGAGTTTTATTTTAATCGAGAAATTGTAACGTGCGAAGTGTTTTGAAGAATACTCTGTAGAATCTTTGTTTATAAACTCAGACATCCTGTGTTAGAAGGAGCAAGCATTGTGGCAAGGGATTGTTGTTCTATATTAGTGAGTTTTTCGGCTAAAGACTTCTGTAGACAATACTTATATGTTGTTTTTATATCTTTGCTAAACTCTTGATTTAAATTAAGGGCAAGTGTGAGTACAGCTACAGTTGAAAGAAAATATCTTTTTTGTAAAAAATCATTTCCCATGCAGATCTTTTGAACTCATGACATATAGATTACGCTCCAAAACGTTAAGGGCGCTATGGGTTTACAAGTGCATACACATGTACATACACATGTGGAATGTGTTTTGATGTGTATGTGTGTGTCTTAGGAATTGGTCCAGATGCCAACACACTATTAGTAAGTTAATGCATGTGTTCCATGATAGAGCGATATCTTCCATATTTATGTCTGTTACAATTTACAATAATCAATTTAATTCTTTTTAACTGTCCATGGATCGCTCACTTACGGGCAATCCATAAATGACTTCGTTCTACTGGGTGTTTATGAAATGTAACGTCACATCGTAACGCTAAAGTTAAAAAATTAATTTCCATTAAAATATTTTACTGCTAACAATTTTTTTAACATACGTGTAACAATATTAGAATTAGATTTTATATTTTTAAAATGTGAGCCCCCGGCCCCCAGGGAATGATTAGTTAATATTTTTTGCCTGTTACAATCGCGGCAGTGTACTCAACAACTTCCCAAAGTTTCTTTCTTCTTCCTAAACAGAAAGTTAGAAAATTAATAATGAGTTGTTTTTTTAAATATATATCATATTTAAAAAAAACAACAATTAGCCCCCAGTTAATGGTAATTTTAATTTACTTTCCACCTGTAACCATCCCGGGAGTGAATTGCCTCAAACATTTTTTAACGTAGTTGAAATAATTCCTTTTTTGTGTGTAAGTATATGGAATCATTAATTTTGATCTTTAAGTTATAATAAAACTACATTGTGTGTTGAGCTTACACTTAAGAATGAAGTTACCGCTAACAATAATAATAGTCCGTAATATTCATATGACAAATATCAGCCTATAATTATGTCAAATACTAAGTACTAACTAAATACCAGCACGTGCAACGGAAAGTTAGGAATTGTGTTAGCTTTAAGAACCCGCGTAATACCAATTCAAAACACCAATTTCAATCTGAATTATATTGGATATACTTGTGTCAATATTTATCCATATTGTGTAAATAAAATGGGGAATAAATTACATTAAGGGCCACAGTGAAAAAAATGCAGGGTGTGCATTTTTCATGAGGCAAGAAGATTTCAAGATATGTATTTATGAAAATATTTGTCTATATTTATTTTAATTGCTTAAGAACACATGAAAAAGAAGCATTATTTGTGTACAACAAAAAATTATTTTGGTCCACGGCCCAAAAGAAATAGACTTCAGAAGTTAATTACTCTATATTTTGTTAAAAAATATGAAATTTGGTCAATAATTAATTCATCTAACCAGTATCCACTGTTAAAAATACATTTTATGTAACTCATGTTTAAAAATGCAATTACTGCCCCCAGCCCCTATTAAGTAGGTTTTTTTTTTTTAAAAATTGTAATTCTAGAAACCTTCGCGGGAGCATACTCAAAAACTTTTCAAATTTTAAAAGTAGTGTGATTTTAAAGAAGACAACACTAATGATCTCTATACGGCTTACCAAAAAAAAAAAAATAATAATAATAAAATAATACACTCAATTAAGGGTCTGGGCGTTATTGGTGCAAGATGTAAAGTTCAAAACAGCAATTTATTTTAATCTGGGTCATGATGGCTTATCTTTGTCAAAATTTATATTACAAAATCTGGTGAAATGGAATTGTTAAAATTTCTTAAACGTTAACGAAAAAAAGAATGAAATTATAATTTTAATGGCCCATAGTATTTCATATAGACCCTCAAGTTTTAATAGTCAAAGTTTGGTTATAATTCATTTTCCTAGTATCCAGATTTAAATAATATTTTAATAAGCTAAGAAAGATTTCGCGGCCCGAAATGGTTGATAATTTAAATATTTTGTTCGCCTGTTACCAGCTTTGTATGCTTTTACCTTCACCGGAAATTGGAGATGAGACTGATTTTTGTCCCCCGGACCTCAGCTCCCCAGTTAGTGTTAATTTACTATATTTTTACTGTTACTATAGTCGAAAGATTACTTAACAACTTCCCAAAGTTCTATGCTTCTAACAGTACTGGAAATTGAAGATTTAGTGATGAGTCATTTTTTATATAACAAACAAAAAGAAAACAAATAAAATAATGCTAATAGGACTTGACTCCCAGATTTAAATATTGTTTTTGCCTGTCACCATTGCGGGAGTATACTCAAGATATCCCAAAGTTCCATGCTTTTTTCTGCACGTGATTTTTGGAGAATTAGTGAAAAGTCTTTTTTTTTCATTAAACTCATATAGGGGAAAATACTTTTTGAACCCCGGTCCCCAGTGAGTTTTAATTTCAATTTTCATTTCGCATGTTACCATTGCGTGAGTTTACTCAACAACTTACCAATTTTTTCATGCTTCTACGTGTACTGATAATTGGAGAATTAGTGATGTATCAGTTTTTAAAATTTTAATGCTTCTAATTAAACAGTAATTCTGAGAATTAATGATGAGTCAGTGCTTTATAAGAAAGTGCGTGATAATTACATATTAATTCACCTATGACATTTTCGGGAGGCTACTCATCAACTTCTAAAGGCTTCATGCTCCTACCTACACGGGAAGTACGAGATACAAGGCTATCTTTAAGATAGCTCATATAACGCGGAAAAAAAACAACTACATTTGGGCCCCGACCCCCAGTGATTGACATTAAAAACACCTTTTCACCTGTTACCGTCGCAGGGGGGGGGAGTACTCAATAACTTCCCTATGTTTAGTCTTTCTACCTACACAGGAACAGGGGCGTCACTATGGTTCGGGTCGACCGGCGCGGTAGCTCATTGTGAAACACCTCACGACTGTGCCTATGGAACTCCTTCGGGTTTTCCAGTGCCAAATAACGGGAACATACGTGATTTTACATGATGGTGTCACCCAGGTTGGCCATCCCCACCGCACCCCCTAGTGATGCCACTGACGGGAAATCAGAGAATTATTGTTGTATTAGCTTTTATATTTTTTTAAAGGAAAAATAAACTACATCTAGGTCCCCGGCCCCCAGTGTGTGATAATGTATAATCTGTTTCGCCTTTGCCATAGTGAGACGATAGTTAACAACTTTTCTAAGTTCCATTCATCTGCCTACACCGGAAAATTGAGATTTAATCAGTTTTGTACAATAACAAAAATTACAGTTGGGCCCCTCCCCAGTGAGTGAGAATTTAAAAATTCTTTTTATCCTGTTAACATTTCGGAATATTTCTTAACAACTTCCAAGAATGTCATGCTTCTACCTAAACGAGAAATTTTAGAATTAGCGATGAGTCAGTTTTTTATAGCTCTATTTAGGAAAAAACTACATTTTGATCCAATCCCTAAGTGGGAGGGAATTTTAAAAATTTTTTTTTTTCACCACTAATCGTTGTAAGGGTGGTGCCGATTTAAAGATAAGTCTCTTTTTTGGCTCCCACCCCCAGCTCCACAGTGATTATTAATTTCGAATGTTTTTATTGTTACTGTATGCGAAAGAGTACTGCCCAAGGTTTCATGCTTCTAGCAGGTCTAGCTGTAAGGGAATTTGGAGAATTAGTGATGAGTTAGTTTATATATATTAAACAGACGAACACAAAAATATTGTAGTTGGTCATTGTCTCCCAGATTTAAATATTGGTTTTTTCATGTCACCATCGCGGGAGTGTACTCAACAACTTCCAAAATTTTCATGCTTTTTCCTGCGCGTGAAATTGGAGGATTTTTGATGAGTCCGTTCTTATTTTGCTCATATAAGGAAAAAACTAAATTTTTGCCTCCGTCTTCCCCCCTTGATTGGGATTTTAAAAATTAATTCCTCCAATAACTTTGTGGGAATGTGCTCAGTTTCATGCTTCTACCTACACGGGAAGTTGGCAAAAAGCCTTAACCAACGAACAAACAATACACAAATAAAGCGAATATAAAAAAAAAACAAGCTGTTATAAGCCACCTTGCCATCTCTTAAACAGGCTGTTATATCCGTCCCTTGTATTGGGGGTGAACGTCTTGATAAAGTTAGAGTTACAAACAAATAATAAATTAATAAGTAAATAAAGAATCATGTTAAGCCTGGTCCCTTTTGGAACTCAGGACGTGTTAGCGCATTTTCGTATTATGTATCAGTACTTATGTTAGATATCAGCATTATGTAGTTATCAGTAATTGTGTTTAGATTTTAGACATATTTTTATGAATTTTCTTGTGTAATGAATATACCTGACATTTTTTTAACTTAAAAGTCATTTCTTTACATTTTTAAAAAATTTATTTTCTCTTTAATCTAACTACAAGTCACCACAAATGATGACGTAAAACTCTCTAAACTTTTACACATATTCTAATGACGTCAACAAAAAAAAAAAACAAAAAAAAAAAACTAATTNTTTATTTTCTCTTTAATCTAACTACAAGTCACCACAAATGATGACGTAAAACTCAAAAAAAAAAAAAAAAAAAAAAAAAAAAAACGAATTCTTTTGCACGCCTTCGCACCACTCTTGAATGCTTTATAAATGATGTATTCGACTTCCGGCAATGGCGGCCGTTCCCTGCGCCAGTGTTACCTCTCGATTCGCAAAGTTTTTTGGTAGTTTTAACGGGGTTTTTTAACGGATCGAGTAACTGAGTGTTGATGCACAAATGGCAGGTCAGGACATACAAAAAACATATATACATCATGGGTCTAGGACTTATGGATGCTGTGATCAAAGGTAATGACAGACGGACGGACAAAACGGGTGCAATAGCGCATTCGACTTCTCGAAAATGCGCTAATAATAATAAAAACTTAGCAGCGGTGAAGTCTGCAGACTCAATGAAAGCTCTTTTCGACTCATTTAATTTCACCGCAGCTATGGTTTTCTTTATTTATTTTTATATTTGTTTTATTTGTGTATTATTTGTTCGTTGAGGAAGGCTCTTGCCGAAACGGCCCCTGTTTTGTTTCGTCCTGTGAGGGTAACCCTTACACCGTTTACTTCTTTTCTTTCTCATTATAGGCTATAATATTTGAGCTTTTTGTGTTTTTACTCCTCTAGGCTCCATTTTTTAGATTTCATAGAGGACCATAAGTTTTTATTGTTATTTTTAGTTATTACATTGTTTATATATTGCTTTGGAGATTTTGACTAAGTTTGTGTGTCAAGTGTGTAATCTTTAACTTTTAAAGTGTATCGTTTTAAATTTATGGCCTTACAGTTCTTAAATATGTTTTTTTTTGTTTGGCATAGCTTTTTAAATTTAGAATTAAATAAGCAATTGTTAATTTTATTTGATGTTAGTTTTTTTGGAATATTCTCATTCATTATAGAGTTTATAGATTTGTTTTTATATATTTCCAAACTTATTAAACTGGGCGAATCTTGGTAAATTTACTTGGAAGTTAGGCGCTGTTTGGTGTAATTTGATTAAATAACATTTATTCCAAAGATAAATCGCTCTTCTAGGAATCCTATTTATTTTAGTCCAGGAACGAATTCACAGTCTATCACTAGTCCAGGTCTATTCATTAAAAAAATGTAGTGTTTAATTTTTCCTTCTGACATATTTTACTATCGGTTTTAGTTTAATTGTTTTTAATAATATTTATAAAGTGCTCATCAATATCTGTATTAGTTTGGGGGTTATTTATTGCACAGTTTTTACACTTTATATACGAAATATTAAATTGCCCATAATCTGGTGTTGAAGAACTTATATTATGGCAGATTTTTATTGGCTTTCTCTTCGAAATTGCACATACTTAGAATGAAAAAAACTGTGAAACGAAATCCGTAGCTCAGTAACAGAAAGACATTCTACCGAAAGCTGAGTTTGTTGTTTTTGATTTCATTTCACGGAGACGACACATGGTTATGCCTCTGTTATTATACTTACCATCGTTAATAATGTTATTGTTTGTTTCGTTGTTGTTGATGTTGTTGTTGTTATACCTCTCATCCCGTTACACAATAGTTAAATCAATTTTACAAATGTAACAAAGATATAAAACTAAAATGCTATCTCACCCTGGTGAGACCTATACTAGAATATGCATCTTCAGTATGGGACCCATCCACCAAAGAAAATATTGATAAGTTAGAACAAATACAAAAAAGAGCTGCCAGATTCATTACTGGAGAATATTCAAAACTGACAAGAGTAACACCATTAGTTAAATCATTAAACCTTGAAACACTAGAGGATAGAAGAACCAAGAGTAAATTAGTAATTATACATAAGGCAATTAATTCTAATTTAGAAATACAACACAAAGAAAACCTAATACAACCCTCAAATAGACATAAAGACAAAAACACCTTTCTTATTCCATATGCAAGAACAAACACATACAAGTTTTCTTTCTTTCCGTCCGGTATTCGGGCGTGGAATGGGTTGCCTGAAGAAACCAGGAAAGCCACCACTTTATCATCTTTTAAAGCTCTAGTAAGAATACAGGACTAAACACAAACCATGGAAATACGTAGGACGCAATAATCTTCTGTACAGAAGGAGCGTCTGTAACATATAAGATAAGATAAGATAATCAGAGACACTTGAACCTAGTAGTTAGCTTTTATCACGTTACCCAATAATACAAGGCCGCAAAGTCCGTGATACCGTGAGTACACATTCCGGCGCCCAAGTTCATGGGTGTCCTTCTGATAAAATCTTTAGATCTCTGTCAATTAGGCAAGTCGACGGTTACCAAGGAAACCGTGGCCCAGCAGTGACTCTTGTAATAAATTACACACGGGTACCCGTAAAAATGTATATGCAATGTCTATACCAACGATGGTCGAACCTTGGCATTGCTGTGTTTACATTTTGGCCGTTTCACAATGTAGTAAATTATATTTTTATTTGAAATATATGATCTGAGATACGTTTAAAATAAAAACGCTTGAAAATAAATAACTATCAACGGGAATTAAATACGATCCCGACAAACTATAGTGTATTTTAACATACTGTTTGTCTTTACACATTTAAGTAAAATTAATTAACACAAAAAGTTAAGGTGTATTTGAAAAATATTAAAATAATGAAAATACGATCGAATCATAGAAATATAGAGGGTGCTCAAAATGACATAAATATTATTGGCTTAGGCTTTGAAATTCGCCGACAACATATAGCTACCAGCTGTGAACATTAAATCGTGTTCACAGTTCCCCTTCCTCAATTCTTTATCCACTTGGATACCTTACCTTAATTTTTTAAAAAAAGGTTATTGAGATTTTAAAAAAAAATAATTTAATCATTAAATGTTGTTCAATGTATTGTAATAACAAATTAAATGCTTGGTGCTGGGTCCACTCAAAGGGAAAATACTTGGACAAGTTTGGTTTATTACAACAATTGTGCAGCTACAAACTAGAAATAACCAGCCATGTCATATAAGCTTATCGCCCTTTATCTTTTAAAGACAATATATTGCCAGTCCCAAACAACATTTGTTTTTCCACTTAGGCACCCCTCTGCTCATTGGTTTTATGCCACTGTACTGTATTTTTATTTCCATGTCATCATTTTCACATAGCTTTTTAATTATATGTAAATTTGCATTTCCATAATAAACAAATGAGTACAATGATAATAGCGGGCATGACAGCGAAAATTATTATACATTTCAAACGGGTACCCGCTAAACGTAGCAAAAAGTGCAGTAGTTTGTTTAAATGGCACGATTCGTTTGTGCTTCTAGTACTTTAGTAGATAGCTTTGTCGCAGTCCAGTTATGAATTACTAATTTTAACGCTAGCAACGCGATAAATCGCAACATCCTACGCGTATGGATAAACGTAGGACGCTATAAACATCTGTATAGAATAAGCGATTTTAATTTATAAGGACATGCGACTGAAAAAAAATTGGCAATTTAAAAAATATCCAATATTATCATTAATGTTTACTCTGACGGCTGTTTTCAACCTTTTTTTCCCCCACAATTTTCAGTCACATTAGAGAGGTAAACATGACGCGTGTCGTGGTTCAATTGTTACATTCTGTTCTGTGTTTTTAAAAAGTAAGAAAAATACATCGCTACCACTGTCTGACTGTTGAATCAGGGGTCGGTAAACCGGGGTAAATGATTTCATTCTGGGCAAAATGGGATCTCTCAGAGGATAATGAAGTTTCACTGAGAACATTTACATTTTGCTAGACTCAGCACCTTTTGGGATCGCAGTATTATTGACATATACATTTTTTAAATTTAGAGGTATGTGGCAAACAAGTTCGCCAACCCCTGATTGAACCGGTCCGTTTTCGTTCTTTCAGAAACATCAACCAACAAGGGAAAAAAATGAAACGTCTTAACATATTTAGATAATATTTCATTTTGATGAATACAAATTAAAAATCCTAAAATATTTGTTAATAGATATTACGATGGTTAAATTATTTTTTAGATCTTTTTTTTTATTTTAAAAGAATTATATATATACTAGAGGCAAGTACCCGGCTTCTCACGGGTTTTAAATGAGGTTTTCCATAGAAGCGTAATATACTGTTTATTTTCATGAAGTAAAAGGGTACATTTATCTTAAAGCAGGTCAAATACAATTGCCTATCAGAAAAGCATAGTGTCTGCAATTCTATACCAGCAATCCCAAGACTCTGGCACACCAGTTAAGACTGCACCATCATGGTAGTGTAATTAACAACTTTCCGAATTCCCATTATTCCAAATAGTAGAATTAAAGATTTTCAATTTTAATTTAGGTTATATGCGTAAAAAAACAACACAATATTTGGGCACCAGGCTCCCAATAAGTGTTATAAATATTTTAATTCGCCTGTTACCGTCACAGAAGTGTACTCAACAACTTTCGAAAATTTCATACTTCTACCTACTCGGAAAAAGGAGAATCAGTGGTTTTTAAATTTTATAAATGTTGGCCCCACATGAGCAGGGGTTTTAACATTTTGCTTTCTTGATTTTCATCATGAGTGCCTCCTCATCAAATTTCCAAACTTTTTATGCTTCTACCATCACCGAAAATGAGAGAATACGTGATGAGTCTGTTTTTATTATATCAGAACAAATAAATTTGGGCCCCGGCCCCAGGGGAGTTATTTTTTTTACTCCTCTTACCATTGCAGTTATGTATTTCTCAACTTCCCAAAGTATCATGCTTCTACCTAAAAGGGAAAAGGAGAATTAGTAATTTTCACTTTTTATATCGCTCATATAAAGAAGAAAACTACATTGGGCCCCGGCCCCCTTGGAGAGATAGTTTAAATATGTTTTCACCTGTTACCAATGGAAATGTGAAATACAGCTCATTTAAGGAAAAAATACATGTTGGAACACCACCCCCACCCTGAATGAGAATTTTAAATAAATTTTTCTCCATTTTTGTTGGGAGAGTGTGCTCAATAACTTCCAAAAGTTTCATGTATACGGTAAATTTGAGAAATTGAGATAAGATGGTTTTAATATAAGAAAAAAAACTACATTTGGGCCCCTAGCCCCCAAGTGTGTGATTTTTAAAATTCTTTCTCGCAAAATATCATCGGGGTAGCTTACTTAGCGACTTGCCAAAGTTTCATACTTCTACCTATACGGGAAATAAGAGATTTAGTGATTTTCAATTTTTATATAGCTCATATAGGGAAAAATCATTTGGGCCGCTGGACCCCAGAAAGTGATAATTTAAATATATTTTTGCCTGTGATAATTTGGGAAATGTAAACAATAATATCCTAAAATTTCATGCTTCTGCCTACTCGGGAAATAGGAGATGTAGTAATTTTCAATTTTATATACCTCAAATAACGGGGGGGGGGGGGCAACGTTTTTGGGCCCCCGGCCTCCATGAGTGGGAATTTATGGAACGATTGCCATTATTGTCGGAAGAATATGCTCAAGAATTTCCAAAAGTTTCATGATTTTACCTACACGTTAAATTTGAGAATTAGTTATGAGTGAGATTTTAATATAAGAAAAAACTACATTTGGGGCCACACCCCCACTGAGGTGGAAGTTTAAAATTCATTTTTGCAAATTAGCGTTAGGAGAGTGTACTTAACAACTTCCCAAAGTTTCATTTTCTACCTACACGTGAAATAGTCGAATGGGGGATTTTCAGTATTTATATAGCGTATATTAGTAAAAAAAAAAAAAAAGAACTACATTTGGACCCCCGGCTCCCAGTAAGTGATAATTTAAATATTTTTTCACCTGTTACCACTACGGGGTTTGTACTCAACAATTTCCGAAGAGTACATGCTCCCACCGAATCAGAAAGCTGATCTTTTTTGAGACGTAATTGTATTTCGTTGTCTACATTTTGTTTATATAGCCCACTTAAGAAAAAGTACATTTGGGCCCCCGGCACCACATAAGTGAGAATTTTATTTATTTACCATTATTGCCAGGAGAGTAATTTCCAAAAGTTTCATGTTTTTACGACACGGTACATTGGAGAATTAGTAATGAGTTTGTTTCTAATTTAAGAAAAAAAAATTCTGACCCCCGGCCCCCATTGAGTGGGAAGTTTGAAATTCTTTTTCGCAAATTAGCGTGAGGAGAGTGTACTTAACAACTTCCCAAAGTTTCATTCTTCTACCTACACAGGAAATAGTAGAATGGGTGATTTTCAGTATTTATATAGCGTATATTAGTAAAAAAAACTACATTTGGGCCCTTGGCTCCCCAAGAGTGGGGAGTTTAAAATTGTTTATCGCACAATATAGTCGGGGTAGCGTACTTAACAACTTGCCAAAGTTTCATGCTTCTACCTATCTGTAAAATAGGATAATTAGTGATATTTAGCTTTTATGTATAGTTCATATAAGGGAAAAAACTAAATTTGGGCCCCTAGCCCCCAGAAGGAGGTAATTTAAATATATTTTTGCCTGTTACCTTTGCAGAAGTATACTCAACAATTTCCTAAAATTTCATGATTCTGCCTCCTCAAGAATAGAAAAATTGTTGATTTTCATTTTTTGTATAGCTCAAATTAGGAAAAAAAGTTGTTGGCCCCCCGGCGCCCCTGAGTGTGAATTTATGGAACGAAACCTATTTAAGACCTTCCCCATATAATTGTGTGTACGTTTACTAAATTTGACTTGACTGGGTTGTCTGGACCTTGAGTTATTAGGGAACAGACAGACAGACAGACAGACAGACAGACAGACAGACAGACAGACAGACAGACAGACAGACAGACAGACAGACAAATGCGTCTTATATATATATATATAGATATCATGTGTATTTAAATTGCCCTCAATCGACTGAACGAGTGAGCTTAAACAGGAGTGGGAGTGACACCAAAGAAGCTTCGATGTTACTATCAAACGTCGCGGGGGTGAGAATGTGAGTATTCCCTTATTGGTTCTTAAACTTTAGGAACACTTCAGGATTATAAGTAATAAGGATATTTTCTTTTTCTTGAAAGTTTCAGTGGACCTTCGGCTAATGACCCATCGATCGGCATGGGTAGCGGCACTACCATAGAGGATGAAAAGTCCGAAGACTTTTTAATAATTTCGGTTTCGTCTGTACACAACCAACGACTCTCACTTAAAGCATTGTTATAATTGCTTTACAGACACCTGCGATTCCATGACTGATCACAGACAAACATATATCCATCATACAGACACACCCCGCACGTCTCGGCGGTACAAATCACCACACCAACACAGGTGGCGATTTAGTGACCGGTATGTTGTGGGCGAGGCCAGTGCCAACTGCGTGCTAACAGCCATCTACGTGGTGGTGTCAAAACCAAGCCACACCCACAAACACAAGTCAGCCCAACAAGTGCTGTGTCGCTGCTATAATTTAAAAATACGTCAATTTTTCGGCAATAAGCTCATAATAAGTCAAGAAATAAAATTTCTTTAAATTAGGGCTGTTATCGATTAATTTAAAATTAAGAGTTAACTTTTGAAAAATTACCGAATAATTAATCGATATTTTTTGTTAAAGCTAAAAATAATACCTTTTACGTCATTAAACTGAAAATTTCAAGGGAAGTAACAAAAACTGACAGTGAAACACTTTTCGTTTTAAATATAAGTAGTTCGATATAATGTCAATGAATTAAAATTTTGTTGTTGTTAATTAAGTAAAAATAATGTTTAATTTTTTATATCATTTTCCTTATAAAGCTGCTTTTTTTAAAAGTTATTTTAAATGGAGAAGTTTGTACTTTAAAAAAAAGCTAACTATAGTTAATTATTAATCATTAAATCGACGACATAACTGCCATTATTACCCTTTGTTTTAATGGCGGTTTTTATCGATTAACGATTAAATATTGTACCGATTAATCAAGAAATTAATTGATAATTTCCGCAGCACTACTTTAAATACATTTCGCCACCACATCCGCACAAGGAAAAGAGTTCACCGGTCCTTGTTGCAATGGACACATTTCTGCCGCTCCACCATACTTAAAAGATTGTGAAGCACTGAAAAAAAAACCATCCACCCAACACATTTTAACTGCACCCGAACAGAGGTGTCACGAGGATATTTTTCACCAGGGACAATCTATTAAATTCTTGCCACACCCACTGTGTAATTAAAATCTCAACATTTCCATTAATGACAAAGTGACGTTATAAGCCTCACTTTAGCTCGGTGACAAATGTATTTCTTGTACACCTTTAATCCTCGCTAGGCTGCTGCATCAGGAAAACGAAATAGAATCAATGATAACCATGACGCACCATCACAAGGAGTGACACAAAAATGTAAACTTGTGTAAGTTTCTGTTATTTAGAACAAGCAGACTCGGAGGAAGTTGATGGATAGATTCGCCGCATGCTCCGAAAACCTGCATCAAACATAACAAGGCAAGCAATGAAAGGGACCCACAAGGAAATCGTACCAGAGGTCGTCAAGGAAACTCTTGGTGACAAGACTCAGAGGCTGACATTAAAAGACTTGACTATATATGGAAAATGCTTGAGATACAGGCCCAATATTATCAGATTGATGATAAGAGAAGTGTTTATTTTTACATATTATACAGCTTTGTCCAATGGATCCTATGTTTTGTTCTTATTTAAGCATCCATACAATATTTTCTTTATCCAACGTCTGGAAACTTTTAGAAGTTATTGGGAATGCTGCCGAAAAGTTCTCTGATTCTCTGATTACATAATATAAGGGGGCGAGAAGGCATAATGACTGCTTTGATGTGTCCGAATGATTTGTGGCAACATACTCAACAAATTTCTCAAGCTCCATGATACTATGATAAAATAAGGGACATTTAGAAAGCAGCGGAACTTCAACTTCTCTCATTAATTTTCACTGCAATCTCTTTTTTTAGGCACACCGTTTATGTTGTATAAATCGCTTATTTTACTCCAGCTTATAAATTGTTTTCTTTTTTTATTTGATTTTTTAAAATATATGCTGATACAAAAAAGGTACAACAATATATACAATCAGAAAACAGTAACGATAAAAATATAGTAGGGCATGTTGATGTGAATTATGTGCCTGGTGAAGTAAATTATGAGAAGAAGAGGGTCAATAAGTGACATGGTGTAAAAAAAAAGTGTAAAAGGGAAAAGGGGTTTATGGGTCTTGGCTGTGTCTCAAGTAGAACTGTCCGTGTCTGTTTTCTGGATTGTGCCAATTCCTCTCTGAAAGGAAAAGAGCGAATTTCTGAGCGAAGACACTGCCTTTAAAATGTATGCACAATTTTACAATCATTTACATTTTTAGCACATAATATACTGTTTCGTTTATTATTAATTTAGTTTAGAATTTGTGTTAAAATTTCTTTTAGTATCATATTTGGTATATAAGTTTCTGAAATTTTGATATAAACATTGTGTCTTTTGAGATTCCGTCTATATTTGATTGTACTGACGTTTACATTAGTTCTGCACCGCCTAATTGGCTGTCTATATTCTGCCAGCAGTCGTAATCTGATGACATGTTTAGTGCGTTAAACGATTTAGGAATAGTGTTTAAAGTTTTTGTTTTATCTATATTTACTGGGTAACTTGTTCCAGCCTTTAAAAGTTGTGTTGATGTGAAATAAGGTTTTTATCTTTCTTTGTATTGCATGAGCAAATGGTCTCTATTAATACATATTTACCGAATGGCAATCTCTGCCTTTGGAGTGTTTGTTGTTCAGGTCATTCTCTTTTGGTGTCATGTTACGTATTATTTTGCAAGTTATTTCTCTAGCTCTGAGTTAGATTTCTTTAATATGAAAGTTTTTTAAGGCGCCATTTATTTCAATCTTGTTGAAATGTCACAACAGTTTTGTCATTGCAAGGTGACGGGTTTTCTGTCCATTTCTCATATGGTTGTAGTTTTCAATTTTCGTTTTTTTTTATTATATAGTTTTTTGAAGCACGTAAGATTGTTGGTAAAAGGAGCGGAGTCTCTTGCCAGGTAGTGTTTTTTAAAAATAAATAATATATATCAGCCGTGTCCCTCTAGCCCTTGTGTAGAAGTATATTTGCGATGGCTCCTTGTGGTCCTTGATGCCTGTCCTAGATGATTGATTGTACCTTTAATATCTGTTTCTGTATCCGTCTAATTTACTATACATTAAAGTTGATTTCTTTATATTCAAATTTTGTGTTTTGCAAATATTTAGAGTGGATGCATATGTCCTCGACATAATATCCACATTTGGGAATGCCTTGTAACATCACTTTCATAAATCTACTAAAAATGGTTGCACTGATGACAATCCAAATGACATCACTAGCCATTCATACACTTTATCCATGGCTATAAATTCAATGTATTTGACAGAGGTAGGATCCATGTTTATTTGAAAAAAAAACAAAATAAAACAACTCTATTTATATCAAATGTAGTGAATATTTTGGAATTATCAATTCTCTCTAGAATTCTCTTGGATATCCTTTGTGATTTATGGTCTAATTTTGTGATTTTGTTGAACTATCTGTAATCACTGCATAGACGAATCTTTCTATTCTTCTTGGGGTGCAGCAAGAATGTAGGCACCTTTAGAAAGGACGATCAGACCACGTTGCCTTTTTATTACCGATGACATCAGATCGGGGTTGGGGTGGAGTTAGATAGGTTTCCTGAAAGGAATAGCGCATTTATCATAATCATAAATGTATGTTGAATGTATACTGGTTTTACGTGTATATACTTTTTCAAATCATGGTAAATTAAACGTTACAAATAACTATTCCAAACTGAATTTAATTTTTAATGCATAATAATATTATGTTAAATCATTTTATACCAAAAACTAAATTTTAAATTTTTATCTAAAAAAAATAAAAATACATTTCTACGATGTAGATAAAAAGGATTGAAACGTCCGGGGTCGAAACGCCCTAGTGTCGAAACGTCCTGTGGTCGAACTGTCTGGGTTCGAATCGCCCGGGGTCGAGTCGTCCGGGGTCGAAAAGTCCATGGCCGAACCGACCGGGGGCGAAACGTCCTGGGGACGAAACTTTCTGGGGTTGAACTAGCTGGGTCGAACCGTCCGGGGTCGAAGTGTCCATTATTCTGGAAAATCATATCTGCTGGAAACATTGAGTAGTGAAGAGCTTATAGTTTCTGGATCTTTACCTTTCAGTGGAACAGCTTCAGCCCATTTGGTGGCTATGATAAGAGCATACATATTTTAACTTATTTGACATTTTCTTGAATGGTCCAATCAGGTCTATGGCAATTTTCTCAAACAGGAAGTTTGCCTTGTCAGACGACTGTATTGGCGCTGTGTGTTTTTTATATCTGGGATTGTGTCTTAAACACACTGTACAATTCTTGATGTATTCTTTTATATGTTTAGTTATTTTAGGCCAATACAAGTTTTCTAATATTGTATCAAGTGTTTTCTTGCCGCCCAAATGTCCACCTATAGTACTATATTGTGTCATTTCAATAATAGATTCTTGTAATTTCTGAGGCATAACTATTCTTTTAATTTTTTTCTGATTCTGTAATGTTTATCAATATGCCCATATCCAGATTATAATATTTATTGCGTCCTGTTTCGTCGTCTTTGCTAAGTTTCACTTTTATTTCATTTATTGTTTTGTCTTTTTCTTGAAGGTTCTTAAATTCTTGTGCTGACATAAGTTTGCTTTCTATGGCAATGTTGTCTCCTAGCTGGGATACAGCGCTATATAAATTATCATTTTTATTATAATTATTTTTTTATCTTTTCTTTTTATGGAGGCTCTGGTTTGCAATCTATCACATAGTTGATGGCTTTTGTCGCACCATGTTTGAAAATTTCATCTGAATTGTCAACAATAACTTCAATGTTTCCCATTATGTGGTAACAAATGGCATCTTTTAAAACTCTGGCACAAACTTCAACTTGAAACCAGGTGGATTTGATGTTAAGAGCAGCAGTTATACAATTTCTCTTTGTGCCATCAGCCATTATTAGTGTGTGTGTTTGACCATCGTATTCATCTTCTTGTACCATTATGCTATGTACAACAATTGTTGTGCATCCAGAATATCTTGGACACGTGCATTTTCTGTTATTAATATATTCTGGGTAAAACTTACGTTTCCCATGACTATTAATTGTGGCTAAAATATCATTTGATCTTCTGGCTTCTTGTTTCGTTTTTTCTGTATCTTTTATATCTTGATGGTAATTTCCTCCTCCATGGCTGATCATAGTCTCTGAATCTTGAATTATTCTTGTAAATGCATCTATATGATTGTCTACCTTTGTTTCAAAATGACCTTGTCTTGATCTTCATTCGGTTTTTTTTTCTTATAGGGCTTCGATTAGGTGAAACCCTATTTGGTTGTCCTTTATTTTGGAAACACTGCTTTGCCGTGTGTCCCGGCATGTTTCATATACAAAACCAACAAATAGTATTTCTTCTGCCTGAGTTTGGAAGACTCTTGTTTCTTACTCCATGTCTTTTTTCTGGTCTTTTCTTTTGTACTGCAGCAAATATGTCTTTTCTTTATATTTATGTCTACATTTGGATAAGAGTCTTTAAATATTCGTAATGCATTTGTTAATTCAGCTTGAGTGTGAATTTTCTCATCAGTTAAGAATGTGAATAGAGCTGGTGTTGCATTTTCAACCAACAATTTTCAATTAACACTACGTCTAGTATGGCCCTTGCATTGCTTGTGTCAATTGCTGTAAGTTATAGCCATTTTGTTTAATTTAACTTGAGTTTTATGCACTGTAATCTGTGGATCTTTATGCATCTTGATTATTATTTCATGGAATTATTTTCTATATCCATTTTCTGACTTTATCGGGGTGCCCGCTAACGCCAGACTTTAGGTTATTTCAATGACCCCTTCTCCACCTCTCATGGTCAGAACACAGTGATGGTAAATTGTGCTCACATCTTGTCGTTATGTACGAGGAGTCCAACGAAATCTTGGGACTTTATATCTAAAATCTTGTTATTGTGAAGCCCAGCCTAGTGCTCCTCTCTGGCTGAGTCTTTTAGGTTTAGAAACCACCAAGTAGGTGATTCTAGGTTCTAAAGGGCGTCAATCAGGTCCGACCTAATTTTAGAGTTAATGTCTAGCTCTTTCTCTCTTACTTCAATTGGTACCTCAAATGTCATTGGTCCTGACAACATGACAACAAACGCAGTATGACCTCTATTGTTACCACAACAGCAGGGGCACAGTACATAGCTTTTTGTGGGAACCAGGCTTGTTTATGAGACTAATGCTGGCCACTTGAACTAAGTTTAAGGTAGCTGTTAAAAAGGCCCGCGGTTGTCTAAATGGTAGCGCGCTTGACTGCCAAACTGTAGCAAGGACCCGAGTAACTAGCTGGAGCCTCGGTATTGGCATGGCTCCGGGGCATTGTACTAGCCACACAATCCCTTGCTCGTTTGTGGTGGCTTAGTATACTTGTGAACACTACTTCCCTTGCCGGTAGTCGGACACTTCGACCCCAGACGATTCGACCCCGGACGGTTCGACCCTGCCAGTTCGACGCCAGGACGTTTCGACGCCAGGTCGTATCGACCCCGGTCGGTTCGACCCCGGACGGTTCGACCCCGGACGGTTTCGACCCCGGACTATTCGACCCCGGTCGATTGGACTCCGGACAGTTCGACCCCAGGACGTTTCGACCCTAGTGTGTTTCGACCCCGGACGATTCGACCCCTTTCTTTTTAAGGCGTGAAATGTTTGGGTTTTTAAAAATCCATTTTTAATCCTTTTTTAAATTTAAAAATAATTAGTTTAAGTTTAATATTATCTCTTTAAAAAATAAAAACAGTATGAAATAGTTATTTTAACGTTTATTTCATGATAGTATGATTGAACAAATAATATAGTTTTATATTAACATCTCTAAAAAATTAAAAATAGAATGAGATGTTATTTTTAATTAGTAATATAAAATAGTACAATATATAAAATAAAATAGTCTAATTTATATTAATAGCTCTTAAAAATTAAAAATAGAATGATACATTTTTAATAATTAAAAATAGTACAATATATAAAAGTCTAATATATATTAAAAAGTAGGAAATATTATTTTGAGCATTTATTTTCTAATAGGAAAATGGAAAAAAGTATATACACTTACAAAAAGTTGACATACATTGTGAATTCATGATTGTGATAAATGCGCCATTCCTCTCAGGTAGGTCAAGGCGTTGATGCGTGTGTATGTTTGCATCGATCGTTCGACACGTTTCTTCAGTTCACAATAACGTTTGCGCCTAGGCTGCTGTGTTCCAGTAACAGCTTGTAATAGAACTGACTTGTTCGAATTGCAGTCCTTCAAAATTCCATCCATAAACTTCCACATTGTTGGATGTTGACAGCTGAAGAGGGATTGCAAGCCATGATGCTATCCCTCACAGATGTTGTTTGTTCTAGCAAGTCCACTAGCCGCATCACTTCTTTTATTTCATGTTGGAATGCTAAACATAGATGGCCCATACTGTTCCGCCCTTCCTCGCACACGGCGTCCACGGATGTATGTGTGCTCAAAGTATGTTATTAATTCTTCCATGCGTTCGATTCGAGGCATGCCATCGACTAGCTCATCAAATATGTCTGCAACATCTTCTTCAGGAACAAAAGCAAGAGCTGATAGGCATATTACGAATTCACACAATGTTACATCAGTTTCATAATCAGCTTTCATCCCCAGCTCTTGTATTTTCCTGAGAACACTTTGCGTCAGATGAAAATAGCAGCCAGTTATTCTTGCTTGAGGAAAAGCAACTCGTAGAGCATTCATTGCTGCGATTTCAAAATCTGTGAGAATGACCTCAGGGTTCTGCTTGTGGCATAAAATTTCTCAAGATGGTCATCAATCTATGATAAGTAGCCTGTGTCTTATCAAACAATAAACAGTAAAGAGCAGCTGGGTTCACACCCTCTACAAAGACAAAGTGAAAGTTATATATCTGATAAAATATCGTTGGCACAACTTTAAATGTGCCATCACATAGCCACAGCTTGGAGCGCATCATTGCGTCTAAAACCACACGATCACCCATAACAATAATCCTTGAATTGCATGAAACAGAACGTGAATCATAGAGAACTAAGTGACTAAACATTTCTGGTATTTCAGAGTTAGTATCACGGGGTATTGGTGGTAATATCAGACCACCATATCTTTCACTTGAAATTTTTGTTCTTTAACGCCTAAGCACACGATTGATTGTGTTCTTTTTCGGTAGTGCCATCATCACGTGATCAGGTAAGTTGGAAGTCCCAACACCTTGACTGGTTGACGGTCGTGCAAGGGTTTCATTCATTAGTTCTTTCATTTCCCCAACAGCTTTACGAGCCTTTGACGTGGACAGATTTCCTTCATGAGTATGATCGTCAAATGTGTGTAAAACCCTGTCATTCAGCGTCTTTACTCTGGCGTGACACTTCAATGACGTAAACTTGCAACACCACCAATGTATTTCATTTTTTTGGTTTTTCTTATCAAACCAGTATTCATAGTTAGCAAGAATCAAGGATTTTCTCCCTCATTTCGTCAATCCATATTCCAAAGTATTTTCCATTTTCACACACGTAAATTTCTGAAAAACTGATGTTGAGCAACAAATGTTGAGGAACTAATGTTGAGCAACTTATGTTCCTCTTTTATAATACCCCTAAATGCGATGGTAGAAAAGTTATTCCAAGCCTATCCAACTCCACCCCTACCCCATCCTATGTAATCGGACAATAAAAGGGCCATGTGGTCAGAAAAAGGTAAGTACATTCTAATCCCCCACACTCCCTTTATTTACCTTTCCCATAACTCTCGCCAGCACACAATGTCCTGTGGTCGTCACTTAGTCTGGTCTTCGCAACATACCGCTATGTGCAGGCCAACTGACAGTCCCTGGTCTCGGTAGACTTCTCTTGATCTCTCCACCCCAATCAAAGTCACGATGAAATCGGACAATAAAAATTGCTTGTGGTCAGAGGGTTTTATGTAAAGGTCACTACATTCTCTAAGCCCCCACTTCCAGTATTAATTTTCACATAACGCTCGCCAAAAAACTAGGTATAACTATAACTTAAAGGTCACTCCTCCCTACACTCCTATCCCAAACCTACTTCTTTTTGGTTCTTTAAATGTGTAATATATTATATTATATATACATATATTTTTCAGTCTTTTAAAGGTTTTCACAGTTATGAAAATAAATGATTTTATTCCCTTATACAGGGTGACGTCATGTTGAATTGCGAATATCCAGGACGTTAAAACCATTACAAACCCATGACCTTAGCAATTACATCTGTTTCTTGTGTACGTTAACACATATAGACTTGCCTGGCAGAAAAACTGATTTTAATAAGACGTACAAAGTTATCTAACGTAAATAAATTTCAATATTTAATGTGCCGCATAGCAGACAAAAGCATTCAAGCTGCTGGGCCCTTATGACCTTACTGAACGTTACGTATTAATATTTACCGTCTATTTGAATGTTCTGTTTACCATCGTTTTACTGGAAGCATGCCGTTGTAAAATGAGGTGCATGGGTGGTGGCTAGTTTTTATTATAAAGCGGTCATGATGGCAAAAATAATGCGGCGTTTGAAAGGGTACCAGGGCAGCTTTTACAACAATATTGACAGCACCCTAGGTGAACCGTCTGGATTTCGAACTGTCCGGTGCTTATATAATGAACGACTAGTTACGAAGACGAGACTAAGCGACGACCACAGAACTTGATGTGCTGGCGAGGGTTATTGAGAAGGTAAATAAAGGGAGTATGGGCAGAGATACTGTAGGTGATTGCCCACATGCCTTTTTTTAATTGTCCAATTACATCGGATCAGGGTTGTGGTGGAATCGGACTTTTTACCTCAGACCGATAGCGTATTGATAACAATCATGATTTCGCTTTGAATGTTGACTGGTAATCAGTGTATATATTTTTTTTCCAAAATGTCGTAAATTTAAGGTTCAGAATAACTTTTTCAGACTGTGTTTTATTTTTAAAGAGATAATATTATTAAACTAATTATTTTTAAACCAAAAAATATTTTTGAAATGCAAAATAAAATAAAAACAAAGAATTTAAAAAAAAAAGATTTCACGCCTTAAAAAGGAAAGGATCAAATCGTCCGGGGTTGAAACACCCTACTGTTTTAATATATATTAGACTTTTACATATTGTACTATTTTAAATTAATTATTAAAAATATATCATTATATTTTTAATTTTTAAGAGCTATTAATATAAATTAGACTATTTTATTTTATACATTGTACTATTTTTAATTATTAAAAATAACATCTCATTCTATTTTTAATTTTTGAGACATATTAATATAAAACTATATTATTTGTTCAATCATACTATCATTTTAAAAAACCGTTAAAAATAACTATTTCCTACTGTTTTTATTTTTAAAAAGTGATAATATTAAACTTTCGCTATTTATTTTTAATTAAAAAAGAATTAAAAATGAATTTTTAAAAACCAAAACATTTCACGCCTTAAAGAGAAAGGGATCGAATCGACCGGGGTCGAATCGTCCGGGGTCGAACCGTCCGTATTCGAAACGACCGGGGTCGAAACGTCCTGGCGTCGAAACGTCCTGGCGTTGAACTGGCAGGGTCGAACCGTCCGGGGTCGAATCGTCCGGGGTCGAAGTGTCCGTAATTCCCCTTGCCCTAGAGTATAAAAGTTTTGGAGATAATGTGGAAGAAGTTTAAATTTCGATTAACGATATCTATTTGCCTGACCGGGAAAATGTTTTGGCTTAACTGAGCTGAGCTGAGTTTGTTTCCTATATCTAACTCTCCCCACAGGTGTATGCTCAGTTATTCTCTACAGTTAGACCATTTAAACTTCCCTGAATTCATTTCATGTACGTCCATCCAGAATTCCATTTTTATCCCGTCCATTACTCATCCAGTCCAGCATCTTAGCTAAAAAAAACAAGTATGGGGATTGAACTTGTTTAAGATAATTGTCTCCGTTGAAACCTTCACCATTCACTAACCCTCATGTCAGGCTTCCTGGCACGCGTTATTTATCTACTCAGGCATTTTACACCTGTCGGTCTTCTGCGATTGGCCACTCTCTTTCATCTACCAATTCAGGTGATGTAAAATTAGCGACGGAACTAAACTTCAACCGCCTAAAGTTCCTTGACCACCTGCCTATTCTTGGTCGTCTATTTCCGCTTTTTGAATGACCTCACGTGGTTTCTTTTTGCGACCGGCATTCTTTGATCTATTTGATCTCTAACCCCCCCCCCCCATCCTATTTATCCACAGTTTTAATAAAAGGTAAGGCTCTCACGCATTTCTCGCTACTTCTCTTATTTCCCGCTTAGGTGGCAGGACGAAAATTTGGAAGTTGTTGGAAGAGGTGTATGTACACTCCAGCGATGGTAACAGGCAAAAATAATCTTTTAATTAAATATCTTGGGGTCAGGTACCCTAATATATTTCTCCCCAAATATAAGCTATATAAACATTGATTGAGATTTTTTTACTGGTTAAAAGAGGGCTCTTGATTCTACTTGGTACATAAAAAATTGGTTACTCATATTAAAATTCTATAGAGCTAACAATTCAACGGTCCAATCCATTCCTTTCCTGAAAAAATAAACAGTTATTTTCGAAATTTAAGATTAATTAATAAATTAATCTTTAAACATTTTATTCTATAAAAATAAGTTTTGATTGATTAAAATTCAATTAAAATGACAGTAAATATTAATAATATACAGTTTTAAAAATTATTTTACACTATTTATTACGTGAATATTGTTTCCCTTTCATTATTGTTATTTATTTCCGCGTTCATATGTAAACTCAAAGGTTTTTCTTCCAGTTTCTTGCATAGCTTAAAAATTAATCGAGTTAATTCACAAAATTTGTAAGCCATTGAATTAAAACAACTTATACAATTTTGCGACATATTGTATCGCGACATATGCGTTATTGAAATATAATTAATCGATATAATAAATTAATCAATTACATTTTTACTTGATTCCTCGAAAAAAAACAATTAATCAGTACCAGGCTAGTTATTACAAATTCCATAACACCCATTTGACTATTATAAATAAATATACCCATTATGATTCATGTTGCAATCAATAGCGGTTATGAACTCTAAATGTAAATTAAGCCCAGGGGCCTTTAATATCATTTTTCTTAGGTAAACTGTATACGTATTATTGAATTCAACCGATCGCCTTTCAACTTAAGAAAGTTGTTTATTACGTTCTCACATACTTTTCTGGCTCAAGGATTTTTTAAAATACCACTTTTAAGGGGGCGACGACAAAAAAAATCATTTTCGTTACTACAGTAATATGCATACAAACAACATATATTAAACCGTGGATACTGGTAAATGTATGTATCTTGAAAAAACTTGCTACATAAAAAAACTAGATGACCAACATATAAAATTAAAAGACTGCTTAAATAATAATTTTCGCCATAATCAATGGTCTTAATTTTTTTAATTTAGAACTTACTAGGGGCCTGTGTCGTTCAAGGTCAGCGGAGGACTTTCAAGTCGCTAGTCAATAATCATATTTGTTGTGGCTTTTAAGTGGTCTGGGTTCCACGCCACTAAGTTTGTGAGACAAACGCACCATTGACTTCTTAAATCGGGCGCCAAAATATATGTAGAGTACTTAAATCTTAATGTCATCTCGTTTGGAACACTGTGCACACATTTGTTTTCGCTAACTTTTACATTATATATATATTCACCACTAAGTATTTGACGACATAAACACACACACCTTGCGTTGTTACAGGACAGTCAAACAGCAACAACCAAAGGATCTGAGCGTCAGTATGACTCCGCTCACCTGGATTACCATTACGCTACTAAGTAAGTATTACTGGCTACTATTTACGTCAAAATTTTTTTATTCGTACACATGCTGCATGTTAATAGGTGGGGCTGTGCTAAACTATGAGTATACAGCTTATTACTTTCGTTGAACACATTGGGAATAATAATAATAATAATGATAACACTTATATAGCGCCATTTAACAAACATAATGTAGGCTCAATGCGCTTCAAACAAATGGCTGAGGTAATAACACGTATGAAAAATCAGACTATTTACAAGATAAACAATTTCTACAATTTCTAGAGGTAGGTATTAAAATAGTGAGTTTTTAGGTTCTTTTTAAAATTGTCATAGCAGGCAGTCTGTCTAAGCCCGAGGGGAAGTGAGTTTCACACTTTCGGGCCAAATGATGAGAAAGCTCTCATTCCGCACATCTGGAGGGAAGAACGCGGCACAGCAAGTAAGGAGGAATCCGCTGAACGCAGGTCTCTTTGTGGCACATATGGTGAAATGAGCTCACTCAGGTACAATGGCATTCTTTTGTTGTTTAAACACTGGTGGCAAATTGATGCGATCTTGTATTCGATTCTTGCCTTAACAGGTAGCCAGTGTAAGGAGCGAAGAAGGGCGGTTGCTGAGACCCGCTTCGATTTGCACATAACCAGGCGTGCGGCACTGTTCTGAATACGCTGGAGCCTGGCAATTTTGTCTTCGGGCAGACCGGCGAGTAGTGCGTTGCAGTAGTCCATTCTCGATAGTATTAGGGCAACTGCCAATGTTTTTGCAGAGTCAGTGGACAGGTAAGGTCTTATTTGGCCTAATCTACGTAATTGAAGGTATAGACCTCTGCATAGATTGGATATGTGGTAGTCAAATGACAGTGTACAGTCAAGGATCACACCGAGGTTCCTCACCTTGTCGGCTAAAGGGACCTGACAATTCATGATATTTAGCGAGTTGGTACCCCCAACATTTAACAATTTGTGTCTGGTTCCGATGAGGATTACCTCTGTCTTTTCTTCATTCATTTTCAGTTTGTTTTCAGCCATCCATGTGTAGACACTGGTAATAGCACCACTGACTTTCACTGCAAGACGAGGAACCTCTGCGGGAACTGCAGANTCGTACAATTGCGAGTCATCAGCGAAAAAGTGGTAGGAGACGCCAAACGGTTTGATAATGTCACTGAGTGGGTATGTATACATGATAAAAAGCACGGGGCCTAAGACTGATCCCTGTGGTACTCCATACTTTAAGACCGAGCGTGCTGAGACAGCTCCATTTACCACGACACTTTGGGTACGTTCGGTCAAGTAAGACCTGAGCCAACTGAGGACAGTACCCAGGCATCCAAAGGTGGTGGAGAATCTGGTAAGCAGGATCTCATGGTCGAGTGTGTCAAAAGCTGCTGACAGGTCAAGCATTGAAAGCAAAGATACCTGACCGGAATCGGACGCACGTAGTAGATCGTTCAATACCCTGATCAGTGCTGTCTCCGTGCTACGACACTTCCTGTATGCAGACTGAAACGGCTCCAAGAGGTTGTGTTGCTCAAAGTGGGCTAGCAACTGTGCCAGTACAACACGCTCAAGAACTTTTGACAGGAAGGGCAAGTTTGAGACTGGTCGGTAGTTCTTCAGGCACTCAGGGTCAAGATTTGACTTTTTCAGTAGGGGCTTGACAAGAGCATGTTTGAAAGACTGGGGTACTACACCTGTAGTCAGCGAGATGTTTATGATCTGTGTAATGGCTGGGACAAGCGCATCAAGACAGTCCATGAACAAGGAGGCAGGAATCGGGTCAAGATCACATGATTTTTTAGGCATTTTCACAATAACGTCCTTGATGTGATTTTCAGACACACATTGGAACTCACTGAGGGGGGAATTCCGAAAGGTGGGGTCGGTGCCAACCTGTGGTGTACAGTGCGGCATGTTTTGCCTAATCAGCTCAATCTTGTCTATAAAGAAACGATTAAAATAGTCAGGAAGATCAGCGAATGGAATTGAGGATGGTAACTCAGTCTTACTGGCTCCGCCCATCAGCTCAGAGGTCACTCTAAACAATTCTCTGGGAGAAACCGCGCCATCAATCTTCTCACAAAGGTGAGAGGTCTTTGCGTCCCTGATTATGCGGTTGACCTTGTTTTTCTCATTTAAATAGACTTGTCGATGCACTGTCAGGCCGGTTTTCCTGTACTTTCTCTCAGCACGACGGCGAGAATAGGAGGCGAATAGGAGGTTAATAGAGCTGTTCATGTTGTCAAAAATTGAGAATATTTTGATAAATTTACTGGTAAATATAAAGAAAGGACACATCTATTAATGAAAATTTGGATGAAAAAAAAAACGAGAGACAGTTTATAGTGGAGGATATGTAGATAATCATGAGGTAAAGGTGGACAAAACTGATGACGTCAGTGTGGGCGTAGCAGCATATTTAGCTCAGAATCGTGGAGTACTTAGAACAGGGAAGCTTGCTCAACAAGAGTTTTCTCAATCAATAGCAACATAATTTAAAAAAAAAAAAATTACAATCGTTACAATTTCTATTTTCCTTTTATATTTATTAAATCTGCAGCAGGGAAAATGGTTGAGAACTATTTTCCTCGCGTTTCTTCAGTTGTACTAGCTGAGACCTTCTCAACAGAACTACAATGTGATGAAAGTTACACCAATCTTTTACTGCTTGTGGACGTGCGCCATAACCCGAGTCTCACAGTGACACGGATAAAAAAAAACATCGCTTCTTATTTTGTTTCCAGGGTCAAGGAAGGCCTCATCAAAACACTGGATGTGTTTCTGTTGGATCCGTTACAAGAAAAAGCGTTGTTAAATTTGACAAATGTGACGTCACCAGAAGCACTCATGTCTGCCCTTGAACAACTCAATACAAAAAATCATGTTAAGCCTGGTCCCTTTTTGGACTCAGGACATGTTAGCGCATTTTCGTATTATGTATCAGTACTTATGTTAGATATCAGCATTATGTAGTTATCAGTAATTGTGTTTAGATTTTAGACATATTTTTATGAATTTTCTTGTGTAATGAATAAACTTGAAATTTTTTTATTTAAAAGTCATTTCTTTACATTTAAATTTTTTTTATTTCCTCTTTAATCTAACTACAAGTGGTTTGTGGTCACTGAAATAAGACTCATAAATGAAACATTCTAAATTGTAATCAGCTAATCGCCCAAATACTCCGTCAATTGTTGTTTGATAGATCGTGGTTGCCAATCTTGTTGAAAGTAGTTGAATGTTGAAGTTTGTTTCGAAAAAGTTTTCAATTTCTGCCCCTCGGCCGCTAAGATGTTGATTGAAGTCACCACAAATGATGACGTAAAACTCTCTAAACGTTTACACATATTCTAATGACGTCAACACAAAACAAACAGAAAGTAAAAACTCTTCAATGCTTGAAAAACGATGTATTCGACTTCCGGCAATGGCGGCCGTTGCCTGCGCCAGTGTTATCTCTCGATTCGCACTGTTTTTTGGTAGTTTTAACGGGGTTTTTTAACGGATCGAGTAACTGAGTGTTGATGCACAAATGGCAGGTCAGGACATACAATCCGGCATCCTTCCGTCTCGCGAGACGATGGTGCATCACCGTTGGGTTGGGTTGCATTTCCTCGAGTGACTGTGCAGTCCTATCCTTGAGTGACAGTCTTTGCCACAGTTTTTACACACGAGTTCTGTGCTTCCAAATGTTTTGGCCTTTCTCCTAGCTCTTCTGTCTGCAGCCTCCTCCATTCTTCGCTCCTCGGCTACTATGACGCCCTCTTTGACAACTGTGCGCCACGTAGATCGGTCTTCTGCCTTACACTCCCAGTCACTTGTATGTATTTTGGCTGCTTTCATGTCCCTTTGACAGACATCTTTAAATCGCAAGCGTGGGCGACCTGTTTTCCTCTTTCCTGAAGCAAGTTCACCATATAGGAGATCCTTCGGGATGCGGCCGGGGCTCATTCTTTTGACATGTCCTAGCCACCTCAGGCGTCTTTCACTAAGAATTGAGAACATGCTTTGGGTATTGGCACGCGTTAGTACCTCACTATTAGGCACTTTTTCTTGCCATTTAATACCAAGGATGTGGCGCAAGCATCTCAAATGGAAGCTGTTAAGCTTACGCTCTTGTGATGTATAAGTGGTCCATGTCTCGCTCCCATATAGTAGTGTACTGATGACACAGGCTCGATAGACGCACAGTTTGGTTTTCTCCGTTAGCTTGGTGTTTTGCCAGACCCGCTTATTTAGTTTAGCCATTGTTGCGGCTGCCTTGCCAATTCTGCTGTTTATTTCTTCTTCAATGGACAGTGTATTGGAGACCTTGGATCCCAAGTAGGTGAAGCTGTCCACAACCTCCAAGTTTTCATTATCGATATTTATGGTAGGAGGAGGTCGAGTGTCTTGGGCCATGATGTTTGTCTTTTTCAAGCTGATTTGCAGACCAAAGTCAGGACATACAAAAAACATATATACATCATGGGTCTAGGACTTATGGTTGCTGAGATCTAGGGTGATGACAGACGGACGGACAAAACGGGTGCAATAGCGCATTCGACTTCTCGAAAATGCGCTAAAAATGTCAACTCGGATGAACATAAAAGAAATTTTTGCAATAAATCAAATTTTATTTGGATTGTTTGACCATGTAAACAAAATTGTTTACGAAATAGACGAAAAGGTTCAAGGTAACATATTTATTGTCACATTTCTTTAAAGTTGCCATGTAAACTGCAAAGAACTTACTAGCATGAACTATTTACATTATAAGACAAACTCTATGTTAAAATTACTTTTCTTATTGGATTCGTCTTCAAATAAGGACATTAACTTAAATTGTACTATAAATGAATACGGCAGAGATCATTTAGTCTACATCGACCCCAGACATGACTTCGCCACGTGCAATCCAGTTCTTTGGGTTCTCTGTGATGATTGTACCAGGTGCTGGACAAAATATATCTGGTCAGGACACAGGGCTTCTTCGTACAGGATTGAATTACTGGACACTCTAATGTCCTGGTCAGAGGCGCACAAAATTTGCAAATCAAAAAGTTCGTCATTGCCTGCAATCGAGACGGAGGATGAGTTACAGTTTCTGACATAATTTTTACAAAACATCACAGTCAAAACAGATGATCCCAATACGTCTCTGATAAGGAAAACTGTAGTCATTAGTGTCAGCCTCTATAAAAAACGTGGACTTCAGCAAAATAATTTTATGTGGTTAAATTTAAGGCCTTTTAAAATAGAGGCCAATTTTGAAACCTGTGAAGACAGAAGAAAATGTTGCGTGGCAGTTTCTTTTCTTTACGAAGCAAAAAATCAGACCAATGAAATTGAATGGAAAGCTTTCAATTGTGATGAACCTCTTTCCGAAATACTCGTGTGTGAAATGGAAAGTAAAAGTTATCTTCACGATACTGAACAGAGCGCTAAGATATTAATTACAGAACCAAGAACACAAAATGGAATCCTAAGTTTAGAGTGTGACAAATTAATGAAACTAGACACCGTCAGTTTAAATGAAAGTGCAGGAATGTTTCACTGTAATGATGACGAAAATAAATGTATTGTTTACGGATATGTCTGTGATGGAGCAAAAGACTGCCAAAACGGAAGAGATGAACAGTATTGTGCAAATACGTTCCCTAACGAAAATTTTTTATGTGTTACTCAAAACACAGAAGGAAACATAATAACTTACATTCCTACAGAAAGACAGTGCAACATGATCCAAGATTGTCCAGACAACAGCGATGAGCATGGCTGTGATGGATGTTTGGGCAGACAATGTGAGGATGGTACGTGTCTCCCGAGTCATTGGTTATCACGTGATCGTGAGAGGTGTCATCTATTTATAGGAACCAATAGAAACTGGTATTTAAATGTATCGTATCCGTTTAAATTTCAAGGTTTTGGCTTGGTTCACTTCCATCATGAAATAACTTTCTGTGATGTAAATATCAAAACACTCTGCAGAAGGACAAACTTTTCATGTCAATACAACAAATGTTGATTGGGCTCCAAAATGTTTATATCTGAGAGGCAGTGACGTGAGTACAACAGGCTGCCACAACAACCGACAACTGACAGATTGTATAACATTTCAATGTCCAGAAGGATTTCTCAAGTGTCCTGACAGTTATTGTGTTCCCGTGTATAATTTTGGAGATAAACAATACGACTGTCCTTACGGGGAAGATGAATTTGAGACGTTGTATTCTTTTCTTGAGGAAATCGATAATGTTCATCATTGTTCTATATCAAAAGTATTTGTACACCTAGTCAATACTTGTGACGGTGTAATAAATGTCAAATATGGTGAGAACGAGGATTTGTGTAATTTTTCATGTCCACCTGGTTTTCTTTGCAATGGGCAGGCTGTAACAATAGCCAACCAAACATTAGTTAAAAAATTAGTTGCAATAAATATTTTTGATATCAAAACCAAATATTTAAATATTTCGGGCGTCGACCTTTCGAACGCAATAAAACCATTTAATTTACCAAACTTGCTTGAGATCCATGCTTCTAACTGTAACATTTATGATCTTGATAGAATCTTTCAAAACAATTATATTAACAAAAACACCTACAACGTTACTTTGAGCTACAACAAAATAAAAGAGTTAACCGCGGATGGACCGTTATCTTTTAAAAATAATTTACGATTTTTGAATTTGTCAAATAATAGACAACTTTGTAAAATCGACAAACTAAGTTTGTGGTCTGGCTATCTTCACACAATAGATTTATCTTTTACGAAAATATCTGTTTTAGAATTGAATACAATCGAATATTTTCAGTCAATGAAATACTTAAATCTTTTCCAAACAAATATTGTACAGATTGGTTCACTGATATCTATCAAGCGGCTAGATTATTTTAACTTGCAGAAAACATTACTAAGCACAGTGAGCATAACAATAATTTTACAAGAACTATCCGTGACCAAAGCGATATACGTGGACCACTTTAAATTCTGCTGTCCTCAAATTTCAGGTCCCGGCACACCTCAACACGCGTGTCACGCACCTCGAGAAGGATTCTCTTCGTGTGAAGATCTCCTGAGTGATGTATTGAAACGTTCACTTCTGTGGTTGGTGGAAGGCGTGTCATTGTTTCGGAACATCATCGTCGTTACCTACCGGCTATTTTATGATAGGGGCGTTTTTAAGAAGGGTTATGGCGTATTAGTGACCAATCTGAGCGTCTCGGATTGTGTCATGGGCGTGTATATGCTGATTATCGCCTTCACTGATGTCCGTTACAGAGACGAGTATGTACTTCACGAAAGTGATTGGCGCCACAGTTCCTTGTGTCAGTCTGCTGGCTTTCTGTCCACTCTGTCCAGTGAAACCTCAACTTTCTTTGTGTTTCTAATCACGCTGGACAGAAGTCTGGTCATCAGGTTTCCATTTGGAGACTACTGGTTTACAAAATCTTGTCTAGTACTGTGTGCTATTTTTGTCTGGATCATTGGTTTGATTGTAGCGTCGGTTCCACTTGTGTATTCAGAGTTGAACATTTACTCATCCAATGGCATGTGTTTAGGTTTACCACTGGCCCTCACTCAGAATCTTAGCTGGCATTACTCATTTGGGATTTTTATTTATGTCAACTTTTTTATGTTTGTTTTCATTACGTGTGGTCAAATCCTCATCTTTCGTTCTTTATCTTCCGGTAAACAGTTTCAAATGACAAATGCCCAGACTGTTGCCAGGAGGGTTCAGGATATTAACATTGCTAACCAACTCTCTTTGGTCGTCTTGTCTAACTTCCTGTGCTGGTTTCCCATTTGTATCTTGGGTTTTCTGTCGTTAAATGGACATGAGGTCAGTCCAGACACCTATGCCTGGTTGGTCGTTTTTGTCATGCCACTCAACGCGGCCATCAACCCCATGATCTACACGATACCCGTTATGTATAGCAAGTGGAGAGACTTTAAAGAAGGGAAGACAAAAAGAGCTCAATAATCTATAAGGAAATAATGAATGCGTTCTTCTATAGCGCTAATATTATCCATACCAGACTAACGTGCCGGTTGCGCTCTGTGGTTAAAAAATTCTTTCAAAAAATATATATTTCTTTGTTTTTACATTATTTAAAATAGATTTGGATCCCTTTCCACAAAGAGCAGCCTATGTAGTGTTATATTTTTGAAAGTTAATTCATTCAAAAACTTTGGCGCTGTACCATCCACATAGATACTGACAGAATCTTAAGTCAACGGGTACCACAAGTACGCTTTAATCTTGTTAGAAATAACTAATCGTCTGCAAAACAAGTATTAAATGTAATGAAAATGTCAAAAACTAATCAAAATTATTTTCACTTCCTAAATATTTATTAACACGATCTCAGCCTTGTCTCTACTCTCAAAACTCGTAAAATGAAATGCCAAGAAACTTATTCTTTTTAAATCGCTTATATTAACTTTACTGTTTTGGCTGTTTTCGTGGTCCCGCGAAAAAAAAAATACAAAGTAAAAATTTACCCACTTCATTCATCATTTCGAGCTGAAATTTTGTAAATAGACTGGTCATCTCACAATACATTCTGTGAAGATGTAAAATCAATCCAACGTCCTTTAATCAAATAGAAGTAATTTTAGATTATTTCTATGTGTAAATTTATATAGCATGTAATTGTTTATGATAGTCTGTCGCGCGTTACGTATTATATTTAAAAAAACTTTTGAATTATTTTCGTGTCGTGCGGTAGGTATTATATTTTACATTCTTTTAGAAACGTTTGCCGATCTGCAAATGTTTATGCTAGTCTTTCACTCGGTGCATATTTTATTGAAAATGACCAAAACCTTAAGTTAAGTCTCATACATAAGAAATGAATGCTCTAAAACGTTTAAATTATTTTTTTTCGGAATGCGTTGCATGTGACGGCACACAAATTGAGTGATGGACTTCATCGCTTATTCTTTACTCGTTGTGCATTTGTGATGCCATTATTTGTATTTCGGTTTTCGCACAAGAAGAGTTCAATCGCATTGAAGCAATATCTTCCCAGCAAGAGAAAACCACCTTCCACATCTGTGTAGACAGTAGGATTTTTTTCTTGGGTGTACGGTTTTGGTCGTTACTCTTCACGCCCGCTGTGGATCTTTTAAGTTTTAGTAGGTGGGCAGATGTACCCTAGATATTATAGAAATATAGAGATGTTATTAAAATTGTTTTACTTAATTTTGGTATTTGCTTGATTTCGTGGCTATTAGGGGTGTAGAAGAGAGAGAGAGAGAGAGAACATGATCGATAAAATAGGGGGTTAAAGGGAGGAAAAGAGGGGGAGGAATGGAGTTTCGGGGTTTTTCCAATTTAATGGTGTGTCCGTTACTCTACTGCAGTGATTCCCAAAGCAAACACTACGGACCCCTAAGATCCCCGGTAACATTTATTGCGTTCGTTGAATATTAGAATTGAGATGGGGTCCCAAAACAACGCCATGGGATCCGCGCAAGGCTTGATATAATATAATAAATTTCTTTTTATTTTTTTTAAAATTTTGGAAATTAATATGAATTTTAAAAAAAAAACTAGTATCTGAAACTTTTTCTACAAATTAAATAGCATCTTAGGTGATGTCAGTCATGGGATTCTATGTGGTTTTACCTTGAAAATAGATTACAAATACTGTAATTTCAGCAACATTAATTAATTAACATACTTGGTTTATAGAAAGTTATAATTTGATGCTAGAGAAGTACGGAATTCCTAAAGTAAGTCAGATATTGTTTTCTTTTTTTTTTTTTAAACTTCAATCAATGAGTGTTGCAATGTTTGGTAATTTCCGAAGGCAGGAAGTTATATTTATCTTAATTGTATCCTATCATCAGTTGTTTTTTTTTTTTTCATAATGGCTTTACTGCATCATTCTTAACAAAAATGTAATAATAATTAACATTAATGTGTTAAAAGATAAGAAAATGAGAGAACGGAAGAAAAATTAATGCCGACAATATCTTCGTATCTTACCTGTTAGAGACGCTCCTTCTATACAGAAGATTATTGCGTCCTACTTTTATGTACTTATTACGGAAAGTCCTGCATTCCTATTAGGGTTTTAAATGATGATAAAGTGTTTGCTTTCCTGGTTTCTTTACGCAAACAAATGCCACACTCGAATTACGGACAGGAAGAAATAAAACCTCTCTGTTTTTTATATTGAATATAGAATAAGAACGTTGTTTTTATCCTTATCTGAGATTTGTATAATTTATCTTTGTGTTGTATTTCTTAATTGAATTAACTACTTTATGTAAAATTACTACTTTACACTTAGTTCTTCTATCCTCTAGTGTTCTAAGGTTTAATGATGTAGCTAATGGTGTTATTCTTTTCAGTTTTGAATAGTCTCCAGCAATGAATCAGTCTGATGTTCTTTGTATTCAATTTGTTTATAAAAGTTTCCTTTTTTTTATGGATCCCATAAAGAAGATACATATTCGAGTGTAGGTCTCACCAAGATTAGGTAAAATTTTAGTTGTATATATTTATTACATTTATAAATGTTTCTTTCCTTTTTTTATTATTATTTTTTTTTTATAAAACTAAACCCTTTAAAATTGAAATAGCGTTATTAACATGGGAATTCCATTATTTATTATAACACTAATTATTATGAAGAATGGCTATATGTTTGAAACTGATGCGACAGTTGAAATTTTGTTTAAGCAATTACAAATATTTTGAAGTTAAAGCTATACTCTTTGCATTATGGCTCACTTAAAACAAGCTTTACCGAATGAAATTTATATCAGTTTTATACATAATTTATTTACACCAAATCTTAGTGAATGAACTTTGCAAGTATCACTTGATTATGTCATTGGAACAGTTAATAAAATCAAAAGGAATGACTTCATGAAATATTATTTTTTGAAAAATGTATAAGACAATAATTGTTTATAATTCACACACAAGTCCGTTAATGATGAAAAATTGAATATTTATGTCGATGTTATGCTCTCTTTGATTCAGTGTTGGAGTTCCTGGAAAGAAAAGAATATGATTTGAGAAATAAACTTTAAAAAGCACAAGTTTTTATTTTCCAAATTTAAAATAATTTTAAATGAAAATAATTCGACTTAAAAGGTGACCAATGAAATTAAAACAAAACTAAAAGCGTAACATGTTTGTTTGTTGCAAAATTTTCAAAAAAATATTTTTATTTAACTCGGTAAGAAGACAATTTTCAGTTTACAAATCTTTTAAAATTGCAAAACAGAGATGAAGTTGGGCTTGCCTACTGTCAACACTTAAGTTTGGCTTGCCTACTGTCAACACTTAAGTTTAGCTTGCCTACTGTCAACACTTAAGTTTGGCTTGCCTACTGTCAACACTTAAGTTTGGCTTGCCTACTGTCAACACTTAACGGCTCTCCATTCAGTCCGAACAAAAGATTTGAAGACATTCTTCAATTTGGTATTTTTGTTTGACAGTTGAAACTTTTTGCGCTTGGACAAACTCAGATTCCAAGCTCAGATGAATTCATGCAAAAGCAGTTTAATGAATATCCACAACTGGTATTTTACTGGTCCTTAAACAAGGATACCCCGGAGTCTGGTTACAAAAGCAAATCCCAATTTTATATCCTGAATTAAAGGTTATTGTACTGAAGTTGTTGGTGTCTGCTTTTCCTTATCTTCCATTTGGTAGAACTTGAATTTAGTGCCGTTATTAAATTCATGACAAAAAATAAAATCAGACAAGAAATTGATGCTCTTGGCTATTTCAGTTGCTACGCAAAAAGATTGAGTCAAACATAAATACGCTTATAAAATCGAATTACTTTCATCCAAGTCACTAATTGTTTGGTATTTTAATTTTAAACAAATGTTATAATTTCAATTAAAACTTTTTTATCGAATTTTTCATATTTAAGATTAGTAAATTTTAATACTACTCATTTCATTTCCCTTTTTCCCACTTGATGGTCCATGAGTAAATTTGGCTATAAAAGGGTTCTAAGGGTAAAAATAAAAGTTGGTGAATTGCTGCTCTTAATGGCAAGACGTGGTCCCCATGCGTGAAGAAAGGAATGGATGAAGAAAATTAACAATAATTTCATTATTGCGTCAGTGTCTCATGTTCTCTAAATAAACGTTGTTGAGAATTGTTTTCCCCTGTGTTAGCAGTCAGATTATTGCTTCGGTTTATCACTTTTACGTTAATTAGTTTATAAATAATAATCTTCATTTCTTTGGAATTCATTAACTGTAAGAGTTGTTTTGTGTGTGTGTGTGTGTGTGTGTGTGTGTGTGTTTAAAAATTATTAGATGTTCTGTGTTTAGATTCAAACTTTATGTTTGATGTATTACATTTTCAACCAAAAGTCAGTTGTGATATAATTTTTTTTTAAATATTTGAGATGTGTTACATTTGATAAATTTTATTACTTGAGTTACATTTTACTACATAGCTTCGCTGTCCCCTTTTAAAAGTAAATAAAATGAAATATAATTTTACGCAATATTTTTGTTATTAAAAAAAGGTATTTAAAAAAAAATAAAATCTACCCAATAATTTCTATACATGTAATGTTTAAAAATTGATGTAATTTCAGTATACTTTATATGTTAAGTTCTTTGTGTGCATCATAACATATATGCAATTATGCATCGGCCGTTATGTGACTTTTAAACGTTACATTTAGCGTGTTCTTACTTTTTAAAATAAATAAATACATAAAATTTGTTACAATAGCTCCGTTAAGCATAAAGCAATTAAAAAACAAAATGTTGTACTTTATTACCATGAATTATATAAAAGCAAATGTTTTTAAAGAGAAGCGACATCTAGATACAAATTTGATTTACTGTTGTACTTACCTAACCGCGCTTGAGCCTTTAAAGTTATAGTATATGTTTAATAATAAATTCCAACACTTCAAAATATTTTTCTTTTAATTCTCCTGGAAGCTCAATTAATTATTGATAAAGTTTTCATTCGTATTAAAAATGGTAGTCAATCTGGAGAACAAAAAAATATTATTTAAAAATTGAAGTCAAATAAATACACGAACTTTAGAAACATAACACGTTCATAGATTTCATTTATTTTTGATGACGTTTTATTCTGGAGCAGTGAGCCGACACTAACCCAACTCAAGAGTTCAAACATTTACGAATTTCAGGGAGTACTGGAAGATAATCAACATGCAAGTATTTTATGAAGTATTAGGTCGAGATAAAAAGTCAGAGTTTTCCTTTTTATTGGAATATTATATTTAAAAAAAATAATATCTAAAAACATTTTTTTTAAACAGCGTATCTTAAAGATCACGTGATATTTGTATACTCTAAAAATACATTGAACAACTGTAACTGGTATTTGACTATTGTTTCCTGTGTTGTTATTGATTGTAACTGAGTGTGATATTTCTTTGTTTAACTTTGATATTCTTTATGTTTTTGTTTTATTAGAACATTAAGATGTTTGTTCCGCTTACTGACCATGTCAATAAATGCTATTATAAACATGACGCACTTCTTTTTTTCATCTGTCTACAACGTAAAACTTAGATGTACCAATGATACATACGATCCAACACAATGCTAAGAACCACATTCCATAAGTTACTGTTCTATATCCGGATTCTATAGCGATTTTCCCTAACGGCGCGTGAATCTGTAAAAAGAACCGTAACTCTCTTGTATGATGTAATTCGAACTTTAGAACAATGACGACGAGATAATTGATAGAGGTCACACATAGCATTAATCATGTTGTTTTCGTAATATTTAATGTTTTAAATGTAGATGATATCTTATATCTTATATCTTAGATATACAGACGCTCCTTCTATGCAGAAGATAATTGCGTCCACAGACCATGAGAGATGATCTGTTGGCAAGTGATGCAGCGGTCACAGGCCACGGCTATAGGGGTTCCACGTATTACCCCAGCAGCCTAACTATTGTCTAGTTAGGTACCCATTCGGAGCTGGGTGACTCGGGGACTCCTCAGGCCGCGAGAACAAATCCTCACCTTCGTGTGGATTCGAACCCGTGACCATCGGTATGACAGTCGAGAGCGCTATCTCTCGACCACCACGTCCATGATAGTTCGAGACAATGGGATTTACTCTCCTAGCTTAAACAGTTTAATTTGTTCGTCTCATAAACTGGGCAATACACAATCTACTGCGAAAAAAGAAACGAGCAAAACGTGATTCCATTTAGTCTATGCCTGACAATCAAACTAACTGAAACTCATACGATGCTAGTTGATGCTGCTCTAAAAACTCTTAAAATTTCAGCTTTAATAGCTACCTAATGCTAGACTAAAAAGCCATAAACGTTTTAGCACTGGTGGTTACCTAATGGTTGACTTCAAAACAGCTCTCTTCTGAACTCAGTTCTATAGAAAGATTTGTACAGCTCTCTAAAGCAGTGCTTCTTAAAGTGGGGGTCAATGGACCGGTGCCGGTCCTTGGGCTATCAGCCACCGGTCTGCAGTAGTTATGAAGAAATGACAGGAAAAAAAATAACTAACCTAAAAATGTGTCAATTGTTTGAAATAAGCAGATAATTTAAAAAACAAAATCATTAATTACAATTGACTACCAATCAAGTACAGAGAATGTAATGCATCGGTCCCTGCATCTATGGAAAGATTCCGGCCGGAGAGCTATACTAAAAGGTTTGAGAAGCACATGCAAAAATTGTGACCACGTAAAGGAGAGTATTCAGCAATCTCAGCAACAAACGCATTGCACGCAGGCCTTTTAAATGCACGATGTGTTCCAAAATGTTTCGCTTCCAGGGATATCACAACGCACATTTAAAAACTAACTCCACTGAACGAATGATGCAATGTGTACTTTGCCAGCAATGCTTCAAAACAACTATTTTTCAGTAAATGTTGGGCCACACGTCAATCTTTGCTCACAAACATTCGTGCAAGCATCAATAGAATGCACTATTTTATTAGCGAATGCAGATTTATTTGAAGTTAACAGTCACGTGACATGACTTTAAAGCTGATCTTAATTTGATTGGCTGCCAAACTCTTTTAGTCTAGTCTAATTGTCATATATCAGTTCTACTTATTCATAGTGAAAACACGGATAATAATGGAATATTGAAAATTTAAAAAAATTGCTCAGCATACCAATAGTCTTTAAAATCGAACAATATCTTTGCGACGTCTTCACTTTAAAGGACAAATTTAGAGTGGAACAGACACTCTGATAATACTTGTGAACATAGTGCTATTCTGCTAGTACTACAACTCACTACCAGAAATAATCTGCTACTATATGCCCGTGGCGTAGCATACACCGCAGATTTGCTCATAGATAGTGCAAAAAATGGAGGGTGTGAACAGACACGATTAAAACAAAACAACGAGAATGGATCTCGGATGTTCGGATAACTGCGACGCATCGTTGATCTGGAAATATGTGCACTGGGGTTAGCCACTTGCCACCCGACCCCCCCCCCAGCTTGCCAACAGTAAACTAATTGGCATAACCTGACAAACGTCATTCGTCAAGCTTATTTCCACTCGTTATGTGCTTGTTATGGTGATCGAAAAGATAGTGAGAAATGAACGGGCACAAAAAGAAACAATAAAAAGAAATTAGAAACGTAATGTCATAGCTGAGGATTGAACCTGTGACCTCCGCGTGCTAGGCGAATGTTATAACCATTACACTACGAAATACACGTTTTTGATGTTCTGAAAGAACATAGTAATGGACTTCAATTAAACGAATGGCTGAGCACTAACTTTTCTTGCAATCTGATAGGTCGTTGGGGTCAGACAGATTGCTTGGTGTCCGTATGGTTGGTCTATGATACGAATTATAAATATAGATGTATAATTTTTATTTTGTTTTTACTGCAATAATTCAGATAAACTCATTTTAAAAATGTATTACAAATTCTCATTCAATTGAATTTAATTTTAAAATCTTTAAACATAAACATTTTCTTTTAATGTTTTTTTTAAAAATTAAAAACATTATCCCATTTTAAAGCCTAATTTATACTATTCTTTATAATTTAAAAAATGCAGGTTTATTTCGTGATACATCTTAACGTTGTAGTTTTGCCATGTTTTCTATATCAATATGTTAAAATTATTATTTTTGTTGATTAACAGCAATTTTACCAGTCAATAACACATTGTTGTTAATATTAACATTGCTATATTTATCAACATTAAACTTACATTAGCAATAATTTACCAAGTGACATGGATTTTGCGTAATAAGACAAAAATAGTTCGTCCATTGAGGTAACCACGAATGTTTGCAAGCTAAGATTGACTTGTGGCCCAACCTTAAACAACGGTACAATAAATCTCGCCTCTATACAAATAAAAGCGTTGGTATTAGTACTTTGTTGCCATGGTGTCGACGCGATATCACAGCAAGTGACATCTAAAGGAACACTATATTAGATTAATCGATTAATTTTGATTAATTATATTTAAGTTCAAAACCTAGGGCTACGAATAATAACAGGAGCAATGAAAACTACCCCAATCAGAGCTATGGAGGACTTAGCTACCCTAAGCTCTATGGAAGTTCGACAATAAACCAAAACCTTAACACAATTCACCTAATTAGAATCATCAGGACATCACCCCCCTTAAATCCAAGCTGCAAAAATCCCACTTTTCTAAAAGACCCCATAGATCAAACTTTATACAAGAAGCCAAACTTCTAAAAAATAAACACAAAATTGACAACATCGAAATTGAAGCGACCCAACCCCACAGCCACTTCCAAACCTGGGACCCAAGTCCACCTATAAAACCAGAGAAAAATTAAGCAACATGGGAATAAAATCTGACTATGCAGCTAACAAACTGTAAGAAACTGTAAAAAAAAAATAATAACAACAACAACATCAGTGACCAATACCCTGTGAACTCATGGGTAAGAGTCTACAGAGATGGCTCTTCAAAAAAAACAACACTCAAAATGGAGGAGCAGGTATCCTCATAAGACGGCCTAATGGAGAAGACCTTGAAAAATAAACTGCCAAAGGAAGCATCTCAGACAGCACTATAACAGAAAGAAAAGCACTAGAGCTTGCTGCAGGGATTTAACAACCCATCAGCTCCCCCAAAACAGCTAAATTGTCTTCCTCACTGATGCAAAAAAGTGCTCCAGTCTCTCCTGGACCAAAACAGCTCGATCAATCAGTCACTCAATATAGAAGTAGAGAATTTTAAAGTAAAATAACAAACGAACTTGTAGTCCAATGGATCCCAAACCATGTGGAACTTGAGGGAAATGACACAGTGGACTCCCTGACAAAAACTGGAGGCAAACAAGACCAGACAAACCAACCCTTACACCTCAAAGAAATAAATACGTTTCTCAAAAGTAGTGAAGCAGAAAGATGGTCGGAGCTGAAAGTCCACCATACAGAGGGCGATGCATTCTTAAAACGTCCCCGCCAATCTCAGAACATCATATTCAGGCTAAGGACGGGCCACAACAAACTTAGGTAGCACATGTTCCGCAAACTTGGAATTGGAGAAACCGAAATGTGCCTCTACGGAAAAGTTGCGGAGAACGCGGAACATGTGCTGCAACTATGCTCTCTGTACCTCAACACCCGGGCGGGCATTTGGACCCAGGAAGCTACCTTCCACGATAAACTGTATTGTGGAATGAGCCAATTGACAGCCACAGCGCAAGACATCACGGATATTGGGCTTGTGATCTAAATCCTCCTTCTAAAAGATTTTGAGAACGCAGAAGAAGAAGAATACTTTCTGTAGTTGTAACAATCATCCAGAAAATACCAATACACAATTCTCAGATTTACATTCCATAAGTTACTTTTCTATGTCTAGAGTCTAGATCAGTGTTTATGATTTTTTTATGGGTAACGTTACACTAAAAAAAATTCTAGAATTTTTGAGAAAAAAAACACAAAAATAATTTTAACTTATTTTATAAAATAAGATAAAACTTTTGACATATTAATGTGATGTAAATTACTATGATATATCAATGTGTTGGATGAGCCTGCTTAAGGTAATACATTATATTCCATCGGGGCTCCAAAGTAAACAAGCGAACGCGCATCTCGTCATTAACTATAAGGAGTCTCTCTCGTTGCTTGAACTTGAACCGAAAAGCCAAATTCAAAGAACCAAGCAGATGAAAATGGCAAGAGACTTTGAACTGCCTTCAGACTAATTATATGATATACTTTCTTGATTTCAAACCAGAATTCTTCTCAAGTCGTGTTGGTGAACGTTTTTTGATAGAATAAGTTATGTCGCAATTCAGTTACCCTCTCATTCTCTTTGGTCGTGAAATCGACTTCTTCACTGACTGAAAACAGAATAATCACTCAAGCAAATTCTTCGATGTACAGTGATTGGGAAAAAATGTTGAAGACAAGATTGAAGTTGAGTGAGATCGTTCCAAATTGTATTACCTGTTAACCCTATTTTCTTCTTATCATGAAATTTTTTAACAGTTTAAAAACAGTCGAATATTTCTTTCGATACTTTACTTTTCCACAACGACAACTTCTCATTAAATGACTTAAATTTACATAAATATATGATGATATTCTCAGATGGTCATTGAATATTTAAGTTTTAGTGAATTCAGTTTATCGAATAAATAGGAAAGAAACTGAAACTTCCTTGAACCACCACAGCTCTTCATGTAGTTGGAATTCAAAATTTCTATCTTCCGTTTCAAGAACAATACGTGGTTTCTGATGTTGTTGTTGATTTATTTTTGTAAAAAAAAATTCATAGCTCAAAATCCTAGCAATTTTAAATATGTTTACTAAATCTCGGAACACACCTGGAAGTATCTCACGAAACACTAATGTGTCGCGAAACACTGGTCTAGTCTAGAGTCTACAAAAATAAACGTATCTCTCTTGTATGAAGGTAGTCGAACTTAAGTACAATGACGACGAAATACGTGGTGGATGCCACAAAAAAAACATCAAACATTCTGTGCCACAATTTTAATGTTTAGAATGTAGCTGAAAGTAACAAGGTAATGGGATTCCCTTTCTTAGCTTTTAAGCAGTCTGTCAATTTCGTCTTTTAAACCGGGCTATACAAAGTTTACAGCAAAACCTATCTTGTAAACCATGACAATCAAACTAAATTAAACCAATTTGTAATAATTACATGCAAATATTATGTTTACAGTTATGAACATTTGCCTTTGGATTGAGGCAATGTTACAAAACACTATAATTTTTTTTTTTTTTTTGTTGTTTGAAAGCATTTAACTTTAAAAAATATAACTATTTCTAATTTGAAATTTTCATCTCCCCACTTTCACTAACATCTTCATTAACTAATGATCTTTTGCAAAAAGTAGATACAAAGAACTTTGATTTTGCCTGCATTTTACAATGTTCGTGAAAGGAGACAGGTGAATGTCATTAAACTGGGAAAGAAGTTTTGATGGCGCGTTTATAGCCAATCGATACACAGTGTTGTGATCTGCTTCGAAATAAAAGTTCAAGGACTGACTGAGAAAATTTGAAATAAATTGTGAAATAATTTATTTATTAACGATAATATTGTTTTAGTAAACAATAATAAATAGTCTAAAACATTTGTCATCTAATAATTTGGTGCGTGAAAAATAGCATGCGTCTGCAGAAGATGACAAGTGGGTACAACAAAAATAATAAATTCAGCAAGATAGGAAGGGCAAGAGTCGGAGAAGAAACTGCGGTGATGATCCGCATCTTAGTAGAAAAAATAGCTTTTACGTGAAACCAATGAATTTAATGAACTTGTGAAGTGATTTTCTTGCCTATTATTTTTTTTTTCAGGGATTCAAATGAATTGATATTGTAGTTTTATGTTCTAGAGTGTTTTAAAATGGCCCATCAAGTATTATTGTACACAACTTTGTATAGATCTATCCAAATAATTAATGCCTTATGGTATTTTCCATGGCTCATCAAGTATTGATGAAACCAATCTGGTAAGTCTATGGGATTAATTATATGTTAAACTGCTTTTATATTGTATACTTCAATGTTCAGTGATTATAAATTTAACATAATATATCAATTTATATGTTAGCTGCTTTTATTTTTCAACCAAATATTTTAAGTGCTACATTTTTTATTCAAAAATCAATAATATTTTATGTTCTAAATTTGTAAAATATCATTTGTTTATGATAGGATGCCAAATAACAGTCGGCATATTTTACTTTTACAAGGATCTTTCTTATTGTCTTATTTTCTCTAAATCTATTATGTGGGTTCGCAACACTAACTGAAGTCATACGCTGCACAGCGCGGGTATTTTGCTAGTCTCAAAATACAAGAATGTATGTATCTCTTCTAAATTCTAGATAGTGAGAAATTTCTCATCGTGTGAACATCTTAATTAGTGCTTAATGAAACACCCGAAAATTGTTTAAAAACTCTAACTGTATGTGGGTTAATTTTAACAGCGAACAAAATTTAGCAATTAAGTATGTTTTATATTTTGTCACGCTCTTGAGAGGTTTTAAACGGTGTGGTCTTAACCTCCTTCATATCTCTCTATATGTACTTCACTAACACACATAAGTGAAGAATAATGTGTGCGTATTAAAATATACAAATGTAATATTTTGCTATCCATTTGTTTTGAGTGAGCTTTTTGTATTGTACTAAAGGTGTAATAGGGGGAGGAATTTGTTATGTGAGATATTATCGTAAACGTTAGGGGGGACATTTATTTTAATGTGGAGGAAAATATATTCTCCCCAGGAGGAAATAACTTATAATCCGTCCACTGGGGAGAGACTCTGTGGAAAATTCCCTTTGTAACAGCGGCATCATTCATCCGATCAACATAAAACTTTAAGAAGTTATTGATTTTGCAAGCTGTAAGATAGATTTAGGATTCTGGGGTTCTAAATGGCGTTTTTCCCTTTACATGAGTTTTAGAAAAAAAATATTTGTTTGGGTCAACAGACGGATCTTTGTCAAACTTGAAACATAAAAACTTGATTTTTCATTCTTGATTTTTTGATTTGCTATTGTGGAAATATCACTGGGTGTTGTTAAAATATTATTGGTCGGTTTTTTTTTAATGTAGCTAATACAGTAATGTTCGCTCAACAACATCAACAAATTTAGTGCAATATCAAGCAGTCACAATGTAAGATGCACTTTACGAAGTTGCAAAGCAAGGTAGTGATCCGAAAGCAGAGTCATTGTGCAAACAACTTAAGAACTTCAGTTTCATTGCTTCAATACACATGTTTTGTATGCATTTCAAAGATATGTGAATTTAAAAACAATTGATCTCTTGCTGATTTGAACATTGCATACTTTTCTCATTCATATTTCATCATTTAAATCGAACTTTTCACACAGCATATCTGTCACCGCCGTATACATCCAAACACTCCCAGTTGGAGCGCACTTGCAAACTAATGAAAATGTAAATAATTGAAAGCGCCCAAAAACCAAATAATAAGTGAATCACATTTTATTAGAAAAAAAACAACAAAAAAAACAAACAAAAAAAAACAAACAAAAAAAAAACAAACAAAAAACAACTTTCCATGTGTATCGGTTGGTGACAATAACTCGTTTCATTTCATTTCAACTGTGCCATGCGGACACAACTCCTGTGTGGTTAGAGAACAGTCAAAAAACAAAATCCAAAGTACGTAAGCGCCAGTATGACTTCACACACCCGGATTAGCATGTTCCTACTACGTAAGTATTCTTGGCATATAGAGCTTCAACTACATTATATCCGTACACACGCAGTCCGTTATTTAATAGGTGGCACTTTAATAAACTATGATTACAGTGATAGTTTGATAACTTCAAATGAAAGTATGAATAAATGACATTTTCATTAGTATGAAGGAAATACTAATACGTTAATTGAGAGGCAGTTAAATTTTAAAAGACACACAAATGTTCAAGAGTGTCAAGTAGATAAATTTAATGAAAATAACGTGGACATTGCTTTAGATTTCACTCAGTGTTCTTGAGTAGACATACCATGACACTGGCTTTCGAAGATTTTATTTGTACTTGAAAGTGCTCCATGAATTTATTTTTTATAAAGTCAATTACAATTTGTAATATTCAATTAAAGTTATCATATTTCCAGCCGGAGGAAAGTTTGATAAATATTTTCTTGTGTTTTCTTTAGTTTTACTTGCTGAGACCGTCTCAACAGAACCACAATGCGATGCGAACCACGTCAAACTTGTAATGCTGATGGACGTGCCTCGTGACACCTACTTGACAATGACCCGGATAAAGAACGTCGCCTATTATTTCTTCTCACGGGTCGAGGCTGGCCTCATAAAAACTCTGGACGTGTGTTTGTTGGATCCGTTTGAAGAGAAAACGTTGTTCAATCTGACCAGTGTGATGTCATCAGACGAGCTCACAGCTGCCCTTCTAAATACTGAAACAAGATTTTATAACTCGGATGACTATGAAGATATTTCCACCTACAAATCAAATATATCTTTGACCTTTGACCATTTAGACAAAATTGTTAGCGAAAACGTTAAATGTAACATTTATGTTGTCGCATTTCTTTCAAATCGTCATAAAGAATTTGAGGAAAACTCTAGATTTAGTGATCTACATTATAAGACTAAATCCATATTAAAAATAGTTTTTGTGCTAGATATGTTTTTGTATGTAAACAACTTAAATAATACAGAAACTGAATCCGGCATTGTTAATTTTGACTACGGAGAGGACTTCGCCTTGTATAATCCAGTTATTTGGGAGCTCTGTAGAGACAGCATCTGGACAAAATATTTTTCGTCAGGACAGTGGGAATCTTCCTATAGGATTGAAAGACTGAACACTCCAATCTCCTGGTCAGAGGCGCAAAAAAGGTGCGATTCAAAAAGATTTTCTTTGCCTGCAATCGAGACGCAGGATGAGTTACAGTTTCTAAATGAATTTATAAAAAACATCACAATAAAAACAGATGATCCCAGTAGGACTTTGATAAGGAATACTGTAGTCATAAGTGTCAGCCTCTTGAAAAAACAAGAACTTCAACAAAATAAATTTATGTGGTTGAATTTAAGGCCTTTTAATTTAGAGGCTAATCTCGAAAGCAGAGAAAACAGAAGAGAACGTTGCGTGGCAGTAACCTTTCTTTTTAAAGCAAGAAATCAGACGGATGAAATCAAATGGAAAGCTGTCAGTTGTGATCAACCTATTTCCGATATACTTGTGTGTGAAAAGGAAGAAGAAAGATTTTATGAAGTTGCTGAAGAGGTATATAAAATATTAGATACATCACCAAAAAAACAAGATGGAAGCGTGCGCTCAATGTTAGACCATTTACAGCTACTTAATACTTTAAAGTTAAATGCAAGCCAAGGAATGTTTCACTGTAATGATGACTACAAACAAATGGTCTTTTACAGTTTTGTGTGTGATGGAGCAAGAGACTGTGATAATGGAAGAGATGAACAGTATTGTCCTACACTGTTACCAAACACCAAGCAGCCAGATATATTATGTACTGGTAGTACTGCTCGATATGCAGATGCAGAAATAAGCCACTTAATTTATATCCCTTCAAAAGCACGGTGCAATATGATCCAAGATTGTGAAGGAAACAACATTGATGAGCAAGGCTGCGATGGATGTCTGGGCAGACAATGTGAGGATGGTACGTGTGTCCCAAGTCATTGGTTATCACACGATCGTGAAACGTGTAATCTATTTATAGAAACCAATAGAAACTGGTATTTAAATGTATCATATCCTTGTACAGGCCAATGTTCTGGGATGGTTCACTTCCAACATGAAATAACTTTCTGTGATGTAAACATCGAAAACGCTTCAAAAACACAAACTTTTCATATCGATGAAACGCATGCTGAGTGGGCTCCAAAATGTTTATATTTGAGAGGCAGTGACGGGAGTATAACAGGATGTCAGAACAACCGACAACTCAGAGACTGTAAAACATTTCAATGTCCAGAAGGATTTCTAAAGTGTCCAGACAGTTACTGTGTTCCCGTTTATAATTTTGGAGACAATGTTAAAGACTGCCCTTACGGGGAAGATGAAATCTACAATTTTGGTGACCGACTTTTCCAAATAGAAAAACTAGTAAAATGCACTAAATCAGATATTTATATCCACTTAGTCCACATTTGTGACGGTGTACCACAATGTCCATATGGTAAGGACGAATCTTTGTGTATAAGGACATGTCCACTTGGATTTTTTTGCAATGGGCAAGCGGTAGTAGTCGCTAACCACACATTAGTCACAGATTTAAACTCATGGGATAATTTTGAAAAAGAAATAAAATATTTAAATTTATCCGGGATCGACCTTTCTTATGTATATGAACCAATTCTTTTACCAAACTTGCTTGAGATTGACGCTTCCCACTGTTACATTGAAACACTTGACTTAAGCATTTTTAGTTATTATATTCGATACAAAAGTTTATATTATGTAAATTTGAGCTTTAACAAAATCACAGAATTACGTAGTTATGGGCCGTTATCTTTGTTAAACAATTTACAATTCTTGAATTTGTCAAATGATAGACACCTTTCAAAATTTGAAAAAGAAAGTATCCGGTCAATTTTTCTGCAAACAATTGATTTATCTTTTACAAATATTTCTGTTTTAGAGCTGAGTGATTTGGAGTATTCTCAGTCTATTAGATTCTTAAATATTTTCCAAACGAATATTGTAAAGATTGGATCACTGGTGTTAATCAAGCGCCTAGAATACTTTAATCTACAGAAAACATTGCTTAGCCAAGACAACATAACATTGATTTTAAAAGCGGTCTCCGTTAGCACATCACTGTACGTAGACAACTTTAAGTATTGCTGTCCACAAATAGCAGGTGTCGGCACACCTCAACACGCGTGTCACGCACCTCCAGAAGCATTCTCTTCATGTGAAGATCTCCTGAGTGATGTATTGAAACGTTCACTTCTGTGGATGTTGGCTGGCGTTTCTGTGGCTGGGAACATCATCGTCATCACCTACCGGTTATTTTATGATAGGGACGTCTTTAAGAAGGGTTACGGCGTATTTGTGACCAATCTGAGCATATCGGATTGTGTCATGGGCGTGTATCTACTGATTATCGCCTCTACTGACATCCGTTACAGAGACGAGTATGTACTTCACGAAAGTGATTGGCGCCACAGTTCCTTGTGTCAGGCTGCTGGCTTTCTGTCCACTCTGTCCAGTGAAACCTCAACTTTCTTTGTGTTTCTAATCACGCTGGACAGATATCTGGTCATCAAGTTTCCATTCGGTAACCACAGGCTTACAAAATTAGGTCTGGTACTATGTGTTCTTTTTGTCTGGATAATTGGATTCTTTCTAGCGTCGGTTCCACTCATGTATACAGAGTGGAGAATTTACTCAACCAATGGAATGTGTTTGGGCTTACCACTAAGCATCAATCAGGATTTCGGCTGGCATTACTCGTTTGGAATGTTTATTTGTGTAAATTTTATTATGTTTGTTTTCATTACATGTGGTCAAATCTTCATTTTTCGTTCCATAATGTCCAGTGAACGTTTTCAAATGACCAATGTTCAGAGTGTTGCCAGGAGGGTTCAGGAAATAAACATTGCAAAGCAACTATTTTTGGTTGCGTTGTCCAACTTCCTGTGCTGGTTTCCCATCTGTGTCTTAGGTTTTCTGACGTTGACAGGACACGAGGTCAGTCCAGACACCCACGCCTGGTTGGTCATTTTTGTCATGCCACTCAACGCGGCCATCAACCCCATGATCTACACGATACCCGTCATGTACACCAAGTGGCAAACCTTTAAGGAGGGGAAGACTTTCGGAACTGAAACACCCTTAAAAACTAGAGGAACACTTTCTTCTATTGTTCTAACAGTGTCCACGCAAGACTAGAATGCTCGTTGCACTCTGAGGTAAACAAAAACTCTATTAATTTTTATTCTTAACTTAAATTTTATCTTTACACTTTTTTAAATATCTTAGAGACACTTCAAAATTTTTAGGCTCCACGTAAAGCGACTTCCTCCTGTGTCCATCCATTAATTGTACTTTTAAATTTTACTGCGTAGAGACAGCGGATACTAAAGAGATACTTTTTGTGATGTGATTTACTTTAAATATTGCGGTGCTAATCATCCATACATTGAAATTGACATAATCTTATAGCTGAATACTTAAGCCACGGGATCGCTAAGTACCGTTTTAATGTCGTCTGGCATTACTCATCGTCTGCCAAATGAGGATAAAAAACAATGAAAATAGAAAATGAATAGAAACGTTGTTCAATGTTTAAACGTTTGTGTGCATTAACTTAGATACAAGATTACGTTTCTTCTCTCGACCAGTGAAAATTATATAACAAGAATAGTTTTCTTTTGAGACGTAAATTTTATCGGAATGTTCTGTATTAGTGATGAACTTGTTCGTGTATTCTTTACTCATAGTGTATTTGTGTTGTGAATTTTCACGGCCCTAGAATAGTTATATTTCGTTTTTCATACAGACAACCCGTGATCAGTGCTCTTGAAGACATAGCTTACAAATAGGCGTGTCAAATGGTACCCGGGGAACCATAGCGGAGCAATTCCCCGGGTAGTAAAATTGCGCCCTGGTAACCTTGAATATGTTACTGCAATGTCTATACCAACGGGGGTTCATCTGTGTTCACATTTTTGCTTCCAAATTTTTCAATTTAAATCTTTCGTTTGAAATTTAATAGATCTACACTGACATACGTTTAACATGAAAACGCTTACAGGGAAATAACTTTTTTCTCTTTGAACATGAAAAAGAAATCACTTTAAAAAAATAGATAATATTTTTTTTAATTTGAATTATCAAGTTAGGAAAATAGTACACGGCAGTAAATGATTCTAATGACTTGGCCTTGGCTTTGAAAGGTGCCGCAAATGTCAGTTACCGATTCAGACGAGCGAATATTGTTTATCTAATCCAGTGGTGTGCACCTTTTGGTCAATAACAGAAGCATTAAAAAAAAAGAAATTAGACTGCGGCCGCCAAGAAATGTTCAATGAAAATTGAAACGATATCTCTATCAAAACTTTAGCTTTTGTAATATTCAACGCGACATTATAATGACGTCATCATAATGTATTGCAGCAAATACAGTACTTCATTACTAACAAAGAAATTTCAATCGATATTTTCTTATTTTCTACTATATTTAACGTTGTCATCTAAATCTAACAGTGTCCTAACATCATGCTTGTCACACACGTACAGCATAGTGATATTTTTAGTCGCATTAGTACAATATGAAGACAATGACTGAATAATTGATAAGCTGCTTCACTAACACTGTCCACGTAACTTAGAAGTTCAGAGTCCAGAAATTAGTGGCTGCCTTGCTCTTGGATGTTTGCTGAGAGTCGCGCCAAGTCCGGGCACTCGCTGGAGATCATCAGTCGTATTCCTGACACCAGATGGGTATCCACCAATCGAGTTAGATATTTTTTCTAGAGATATTTCATTTGTGAAAATGACGCTTCGCTCATTTACAGTCCTCCCAAACAGCACTTGAGTGTTTCTTGCTATTGCGCTAAGCTTCAGATACTCAGCTACTTTCTTTGTCTCCAATAGATTGTTTTTGTCCTCGAATTTCTTCATAAGCTGCGTGTTATTTTTAATTTTGATGCACGAGGTCTGTTGTCAAACATTCCTCTTTAGATTTTCTACGCAGATCTTTCTTGGATCACCGTGTAACTGTGCATAGTTGTATAATGCGTGTCGGCGAAATTGTTGCTTGACATTTTCCCTTTTGACAGTTTTCACAACATCACAACAGATTTAACACTGCATGAATTAATAGTTCTCAGTCTCTGATATAAAGAAATCTTATTCCCAATGTACATTAAAGCTCCGTTGCTCTTCTTCTAATTTTCTTTTCCTTTTTATCGACATTAAAAGTATACAAGCTGTATTACTATGATACATCTATTCGTTTTCATTAAACGCCTTTTCACTGTTAATACTGTTATGTTTATTCACTGCTATGTCGGGAATATATCTGGATTTCTGGTGCAGCTGCCAGCTAAGAGTTATGTATCTGGATATTAAGCATACTATAGAAGCTACTGAAGTTGACCAACGTGTTACAAGACTACACAGAGCAAGCACAATAGCTCGAATGTGAGCATCACATGGTTTCGGCGTGCTTCGATATTAGGCTGCTAAGCGTCATGCGGGGCCTCATTAGCTACAATGTATATTCGCCAAACGCTGCAGCTAACGCTACAGCTGCCGGAGTTGTAATTTCTTTGGCAATAACAAGTGCTTAGGAGAGTTCATTGAAAATTTGATACTTCGTTTACAATTTTACATATAATTTATTGCTTAATTGAAAATATTTGACGCCACTGGTTATTATGATTTAAAAAATATTTCCCCGGCCGCACTTTTTGTGAACATGGCCGCATGCGGCCGTAAGATGCAGGTTGCGCACCCCTGATCTAATCCCTCCACACGCTGACTGCTTTCATTCTCAACTACTATTCCCACACTATTTTTTAAAAAACCCAATAAAATATGAGTTGAAATACCTTTACTTTCTTTGCGGCAATCTTTGTTGCCATGCCAAGGAACAAAAAACTTGTAATATTAAACTATTTATATTCTGAAACAAAACCTAATCCGAACACTAAATTTCAAAATCAAAATTCTAAATCTCAACTTATACAGAATTGCTATATTTCTCTTTTTGTGAATGTACAATCAGATTTAAAAAAAAAAAAAAAAAAAACTTCAACTTTCTATCTTTCTAATCGTTGAATGAGTTTTACAATACTAACCAAAATGAATGGTTGGTTGGGTTTAATCAGCAGGGTAAAGTCCCGGAAAGTCTGCTTAGTTACAATAGTTGATCCACAGTTCCTTAGTAGTATTTCAATGTCTTCATTTTTATATCACCGATTTAGTACAAATAACTTTGGATTTCCATAATAAATTCAGAAGTATAAGTCTAGTGGAGGGTATGACGGCGTAAATTTGGAGGCATTTCGAACGGGTAACTCGGCTACACATTCAATTTTTTTACGGGTACACGGATAGATTTGTTTAAAAACAACACTGAGACCTACTGCCCTAACAAAGATCAATGCCGTCTAGATCTACGGGTTGTTCCGGTCTGGGTCGTTACTTTTTGTCTCTGTTTGAGATCTTTAAGTTGAATGAGGTGGGCAGAGATACCATGTATTAGAACTTGCAAGTCTGGAAACAAGATTTCAACTCTTTGTGGTCTGGGTAACAACTATATTTTATCAATATGTTATAATCAACCACTTGTTACATCAAGAAACAATATATTTATAGGCCGCCATCTTAAAATCACGTGATTCTTATTCAATGAAGCTCCCGCAAGTTGATACAATGTAAACACAAAAACATATCTTGACAATTTTTGATAAATCACTGAATTCTGGTCAGGTTAAGGGCTAATGTTCTCCATTTCTCGGCTTCATATAGCGAATCATGTTTCACCATAACGTTAAAAATCCTTAATATTACCTTGCTGCCTAAGTAGTTGGAGACACAAACATTCTTGAGTTTTTGGAAAGCTCTCTTCTGATCCTTATTTCACTATCAGTTTCCGTAATACCCTGGTTATCAACCACGCTAACAAGGTGAACAAAACTGTCCACCTCCTCAAGGGGTTCACCTTAAAGCATGATGGGAGATGAACTGGTGGCATTAACCTTGGTGTCTTTTCTCTTCCTTTTGTGTTTGGTGAGACCCATGCTAGCAGAAGTGGCTGCAACAATATTTTGTTTTCTACATTTTATAACATTTATTAATGTTACAGCCGGATACCCGAAATGCCGGATATCCAGATCAGATATCTGGATTTTTGCTACTCTCCGGATTTGGTAAAGATTTAGGGCAGATCCAGATAGTATCCGGATATCAATGTAGCAATGCATTTTTAAAATCAAATTAAATGTATATTAATAAGTGTATATACTAATTTAAACAAAGTAAAACAACAATAACCAGAAATCAGTAATTTAACAAAATGAATAGTGCAAGAGCTGATCTTATCTTCTTATCTTATCTTATATGTTACAGACGCTCCTTCTGTACAGAAGATTATTGCGTCCTACGTAGTTCCATGGTTTGTGTTTAGTCCTGTATTCTTACTAGAGTTTTAAAAGATGATAAAGTGGTGGCTTTCCTGTTTTCTTCAGGCAACCCATCCACGCCCGAATACCAGACGGAAAGAAAGAAAACTTGTATGTCTTAGTTCTTGCATATGGAATAATGATAAATGATGATAAGCATTCCCGCTAGTCGCCGAAAAGACTAGGGAATACACTTTGATATAGTATCCTTCTTTTTGATAAAAACAAATAGAAAGTAATTTCTCTTAAATGTAATAATTAATGTGTGCTGTTATTGGGACTGCTGAAATAAATGGTTAACTAAATGACTTATTGTTAAAAAAATTTGAATCGATTGAAAATAAATTGAACTTTAAAAAATCTCTTAAAATTTTAAAAATATTTCCTTTTTTCCAAATATATAGTCTATATATTTTTTTTAATTCACATACTTTTCAATCTAATTATTATCTAATGGAATGTAAATGCGTAAAAAAAAAGGTTTTTCTTTTTTATTTCTTACAGAGCAGAAAGAATTTGCTGTGTTACGTCAAAAAGTTTGGAATCCATGAAATTACCGCGACAGAAACAGTTTCCAAAAATTATAAATCACAACTTAACGGTAGCTACGTCTGCGTTATAAAATTTCATTAATAAAAATTAATCGCTTAATTGATAAAATTATTGATTAATCGAAAAACTGTTTAATTAGCACCAACCCTTGCTGTAATTTCTATATGTGCATATAAATATAACTATGTATTAGTCTTCAATTCATTTATAAATTCTACGTTTTATACGTTCATACCCTTACTACAATTGTTCCAATAAACATGATGTATTTTCTTTAAATAATTTTTTTATCACCTTGAATTACCTAAAAACAAATATATTAAAGTAAAAAAATTCCTGGATGAAAATTTTGAATACAATGGCACTACTTTAATCTGAGGTCAGTTTTTGTAACTTAATACATGTTTAATAAAAAAATATAATTCAAAATATTTCTTTTTATACTCCAAGGGAGCTGCCTGAATTATTGCTAATGTCTTCCTTTGCTTTACAGATAGTTGTCTTTCTTGATAACAACACAGCTTCGCTCAAAATTCACTGGGGAAATATACATAATTCTATTCATAATAGTAATAATTATAAAAAAAAAGAAGTATAAAAAATATGTTTTTAAATATCTCATATAAACACTGTGAACACTGTATCTGGTATTTTGACCATTGTTTACTGTGTTCTGTTTGGTCACGGAGTGTTAGTTCTATTTACATATTTTATTCTTTTAATTAAGTAATTTATGTGTACGTTTATCTGAGCGTGAAATTTCTTTGTCTAACTTGAGTATTCTTTAAAACTATTGTTGTTTTTTTTCTCCAGAATTATTACAATTTTTGCTTTGTTTAGGAGGCAAGTCAATAAAAAAAAGTTTGAAAGACACAAGATGCACTTCTGTTTTTTTATGGTAAAAAACTCTTGAAAGTTATTATGTTGAATTATTTTTATACAAAAAATTTATTTTAAAAAAATGCATCTAAAAAAAATATCTACGGTGTTGATACAAAGGTGTCGAAACTTCAGGGGTCGAAACACCACTTGTCGAAACGTCGTGTGGTCGAACTGTTTGGGGTCGAATAACCCGGGGTCGAACCCAACGGGGTCGAAACGTCCCGTGATCGAAACGTCCTGGGGTCGAACTGGCAGAGTCGAACCGTCCGGGGTCGAAGTGTCCGTAAATCGTTTCCCCTAAGGTTCGCACAATGTTGTTCAGAAACCATTTTTATGCGATATATATTACAATTTTTTGCGTGGAAAATCTAAACTGCTGTTGGGAGTCGGTCAGAGATCTCCGTGGCCGCGGAGCCGGGCAGCTTAAAGGGAACATTAGGCCGTGTGATCTGCCATTTTGACTCACAACAGGCCGTGTGATCTGCCATTTTGACTCACAACAGTCCGTGTGATCTGCCATTTTGACTCACAACAGGCCGTGTGATCTGCCATTTTGACTCACAACAGGCCGTGTGATCTGCCATTTTGACTCACAACAGGCCGTACATGGATGACTCACACATTTGTGATGATATGTGACAAAAAAAAGTTGGAGTGTTGGGGTTTTTTTTTGTTTGTTTTTTGTTTTGTTTTTTTGAACAACTGTAACGTCACATAAAAAAGGCTACTTTAAATAAAAGTTCAATTTAAATCTTTGATTGCTAACAATCTAATTATTGACGTTGTAAATGGCTTTTCGTGTGTCACGATATTAGAGTGCAAACTTATAATTAACTAAATAAATACTGAAATGACAATAAACTGATTTTTTTTTTAAAAAAAGAAATGTTATCTTCAATTAAAAATACTTTTAAAAACAAAAATTATTTATTTATTTATTTTTTTTTTATTTTTTT
>MUZC01000767.1:717737-728198 GCA_002072015.1 Radix auricularia | reverse complement strand
TATATATATATATTAGGGCTGTTATCGATTAAATTAAATTTATTCGTTAACTTTTGAAAAATTACCGATTAATTAATCGATAATTTTGTTAAAGATATAAATAAAGATGTATGACGTCATTAAACTAAAAATTTCATTAAGTTATTTTTAAAACAGTTAACACTGAAAACAAGTTAAATTACGAATTAAAGTTGAGGCACTTGAATGAAAATTTCAAATTAATTTTATAAATATTAAAGTAATACAGCTGTATAGAAATTGTTTGATGATTAGTAAAAAGATAAAGATCATCTTTTTATCCCAAGTGGTTCAAAAGGTATGATTTTTTTTCTTAGACTTCATAATTACTTTTTTTTTTACTATTTTGTTCTCTTTCATATTTTGAACCCTTTTATTGCATTTTTTAAAATGCCCATAACCTAAGTATTTAATTTAATTTAATTTAAAAGACATACTATTGTTAGGAGATATATTTAAAAATAAGTAGTTCAATATAATGTCAATGAATTTAAATTTTGTTATTGTTAAATAATTAAAACAATGTTTTTTATATCATTGTCCTTATAAAAAAGGTTATTTTAAGGTTTACACTGTGCAAACACCCTTAACGGAGAAGTTTGCACGAAAAAAATAAAAAATAAAATAAAAACTATTATTAATTATTTATTAATAAATCGAATTAAAAAAAACAACACAAAAAACATTTCTTTAATTTTAATCACTATTTTATCGATTAAAATTACTTTAATCGATAAAATAACTTACCGATTAATCGAGAAATTAATCGGTAATTTCCGCAGCCATAATATATATATATACATATATATACTCTTATTTACGACAGCGAAAATACTAAACTGGAACTGGTATTGTGCTATTGCCTAATCCGTAAAATTGTCAGATTTGGGATTTACAGGAGCCGAACACTCTTACACCTCTTTTAATAATTTACCAACATTTATTTGCTTTAAGTGATCGTTGTTATTTAAGAAAATAAACATATTTTTTGTTGCATTTTTTGTTTTACAGTAAAGGGTAAATAACTAATTTAAATTAAATGGTTTTTTTAAGACGGCATTGATTGATTCCCCTAGATTTTTTTTTTTTAAATTGTCATGCTACAATTCATTTTTACTTACTGAACTAAAGAATTTTTTGGGTTGATTTCCCTTTACAAAAAAAAAGATAAAATCGCTTCGAATGGAAGTATACATTTTTTATCTTTCCAATTAAAACATTATGGTAGGTTTCCATGTCACCCTAATCAACAGATGCAATATTTCGCCTACCGAAAACTTAATGAATATAATATATTTTCTTTGAAATAACTTATAGAAAATAAATAAAATTCTTAAAAAATTATTTTCCGAAACAAAAAAGGGAATCGCCTTGATCTTAAATAACAAAAAGTAATCTAGCTGAGTTAAATCTAAATTTTTAAATGTCTCAGCACTAATATTAGTAATAGTACCCCACCACAATATACCTTTACACGCATTCCTACGGATGATGTAGTGTGTCCTAACCCTCAACTTCTTTGAGTGAAATGATCAGTTCTTTAACTAAACCAGTGGGGTCGCTATGGGGACCAAAATGGGACCGAGCTATGCTTGTTTGTTCAAGGTTAAATTTGAGCATAGAGATGAAAAATATGACACTTGTCGCCTCCTATAAGAGTTTAATTGACAGAATTGGGGTACATAAATTATTTACACAACAGCATCTCATAAATAGCAAAAAATATGTTTTTTGCTGACGATTATATAAGATATAGAACAATTAAGTCTGAGGAGTATATTGAAATGTTACAAATAAACTTAGATTTAAATGACTAAGAAAAATAGAAAAGGTAATTGTATCATCAAACACAGTGTTTACAGTAAATTTATGTATCAAATGTTAAGAGTTACAAGTATAAGTTTGAAAGAAAAATAAATGAAAACTATTGCATTCAGATTAAATATATAAGCCACAATATAGATGCAAGTACATAATAATAATAACAATAAACAAAAAATTAACTTGGAATTTACCGGTTAATGAAATAATTAAAAGCTCCATTCAAACTCTATTATGCTTCATAAAAATATAATTTCATTTTTAATTTAAAAAAAAAAATTAAAAATGTCTGCCTTAAACAAAGTGAAATTTAAATTATCTAAAACCTTTACTTGAATGTGAATCATATCCACCATGTAAAACATAAATAGAGAGTCTAGAAGAAATAGCAAGACAGTTGTTATACATTCAGTTGTGTATTCTAAATTAGATATACAATGCAACAATCATCATAAACCATAATTTGGCAGACTTTAATATAAATAATATAATAGTCCAAGTCACTCACTCACTGGATCTGGAACGCTGAGGAGCGATGTACGACAGTCTACAGCAGTTAGTTTAGTTGAAAAATCGTGTGTTGATGAGCGCTGTAAAAATATTTAATATGATGACGTCATTGTTTGGTGTGCATCGGTGCGCAAAATACAACCCCTATTATTATTAAATACTTTGCGTACATTTCAGAAAGTTTAATATTTCGTATTTATCAAAAAAGGAAAAGTTAGTAGGTCTTTTGAAAAAAGGTTGGCGCCGTAGGCGCCCAAAAAAAAGGGGCGCCGCAGGCACCACGGCGCCCCGGCACAATCTAGTTGTTAAATAATAATCTGCTACTTGCAATACAGCCATGAATTTGAAAGTTAATTACAATTACATTCTTGATAAAAAAATAAAAATAAAAAACATTAAAGTTTTTTTTTTAAAAATTCATTAACAAAACTTCTACAAATGACATTGATATTTGTCAAGTTGCTCAAAAAGTAGTTACATAATGTTGTTTAATTTACTTTAATAATTATTAGCCTTATTTAATAATTTAAAATTATCTTTTTTTTTCAAATTCAAATACTAATTAACTTAACTCACCTCAGTACTGAGTGTGTTAATGCAATGCAGGCCAGTCTTTCTTCGGGAGAATTCATTTCCAAAATTAGTGGGTGTATTTTAATACGTAGTCTTATTCTATTTAATTTTTAATCAAATGTTTTAAGTCTCATCCTGAAAATTTCATTAAAAATAAAGCTTCTTGGACGACTAATTTTTTTTGTGATTTTAGGCTCTTGGCTAGGCACTCTAGCGCCAGTGGCCTAAGCACAATTAGGAAACAATGTTGCGATCGAATTTCGATGTATGAAATTCAACACTCTTACTCTCTCTACAAGATTTGGGTTTAACCACATGTCACTCTGATCTTTACCTATCATAAAAAAATAACGGGGGAGAGATTTATTTGATTTTTATCTCTTCTTATTCTATATGTAAATATTAATTATAAATAGCAAGAGTAGTTGATAAGCTAAACAAATAAAAACGAAAGTAGGCTATGTGTATATTGTGAAGATCCTAGGTTGTTCTTAGGTTAATTGTCTCTAACTCTTTCACTCTAATTCTCTTATCTTCACAAATTTCGTTAATCATTCTTTAAACACTGAACTCCAATTCAGAAAGCACAACTAACTATATTTAATTCCTTAACATTTTTAACTATCTTATTCTACTAACTCTCGTTCTTAACTCTCTCCCCATCTGTCCGTGTGTGTCCATTTTATAGCCGTCAGGCTCCGCCCCCAACTCCCACCGTCCGAAGGTCAATCTGTCAATCATGTTTTGTACCTCCCCTAGTTAAGACGGTGTGGGGTGGATTGATGTAATCAATCACTGGTCACTAATCCCCTGCCAGCCCTAACACCCGGGCTAGATTATGTGCCCGCCTGGTCAGCTTTTGTCTTCAAAGCCTTGATTCCGACTTCAAGCCAGATAACATCCGAATGTCACATTTGCACCTCTGGCCCTCTGGACACTCACCAGACCCCGTGGCGCCAAAAAGGTTACCCGCCAGACCTGCCTATAAGGTCGACCGCCCTAAATTCCCGACAATATTAACACACAAAATGTTTTGAAAACTTCAGTAAAGATATGTGGGTTATGCTTATGGTCAGTAAACCTGTTTTATGAGTGCTCAACTGGTCTTCTAAAAATGAGCGGTCTTATCAACCTTATTCTACATTGCTAAGGATGCTCTTCCTGAAACTGCAATAATAAAGGGCACAGTGGTCAAATGGCATGCGCAATCACTTGGCGTACCGATGGTCACAAGCTCGAATAAATGTGAGGGACAGAATTTGTTCCCGGGCCTAAGACGTCCCTGAGTCCACCCAGCACCTAACATTAGTTAGGGATATAAATGCGGCTGGCTTATGCTTGGCCTGTAAAGTCTGTGTCACTTGACAACAGACCGGCATGGTCTGTGAACATAATTATCTACTGTATAGATAAGACAAGACCTAGTATGTTTGCACTTGATGTATATAACAAGTTAAGTATTGTTTTGAAAAAAAAATGGATACTATGTTTATAGGGATAGTTCAAATGTACACAGGGTTATAACTAGTAAAACAAAATATGTTGGCTAATCAATGGCCTGGTTAAAACATATTTTTGTGAGACCCCAAAATAATGCTTAGTTATGCAAAGTTAGATACCAGTGTATTTAATCGAAAAAATTATTAAAATGTACTAATAACAAAATAAATAAATCATAGACACTTGACCAGAAATTGATGTCGAGTCAATGGTGACTATTATTATTACCTAAATTAACATCGATGACTATATTCTACAAAAACATGCCAATATTCCCTTTAAAGCTGTGAAGTTGTGGTGTGTTTGGGGGGAATCAATTGATCTCTGGAGCAACGAGTTGAACCATAAGACAAAATAACACTTAAGTTACTACACACAAAATTCATTTAATTAAATGCAAAGAAGGAATCAAACACAATATACCAAATTTATTTTAACTTTTTATTTTAGCTTTCAAAATGATAATTCATTTCTCTCAACAGTGTTTCGAGAAACAAAGGGTAATTTCAATGGTTTGCTTAATTTAATTTGTGCGTTAGTGTGAGAGATGGGATTACCATTCCAAATCATTATACAATTTTAGAAATGGTCAATTGTGATTCAATGAAGGTCAGATGGTAGAATATGTAGTTAAAAATATTACTTTATTAAAATATAATTTCATAGCAAACCCTACTTAAGAGCATACTTGGAGAAATGGCATTATGACAAAGTGACATCACAAATGGTAAACAAAATTTTAAAATTCCACTCAACAAGAAATCCTTGAAGAATATGGAGGTAAATAGGACACACCCTGAGGAAGGACAATACGATATGCACTAGAACAGAGGTTGGCGAACAGGGGTAAATCACTCCGTTTGGGGTAAAATAAGAATTCTTGGAGGTAATGCAGACTAAATGAGGATTTATAAAATCTGCTAGATATATTCAAAATTTGTCATGTCTACGTGTACGTATAGAACATAATTCCTCTATTAAACGGAATGGTTCTTTGTAAAAACGCATTTTCAAAGTTAACATGTATGTACATCTCTTTTATTTTTACAATATAAAGACACTAAATTCAAGCCTACCAGGGACTATTGAATTTGCAAATCAATCAGATTTTATACACTTTTGGATGTCAAGTGCTGCAAAGACATTGTCCGATTTATCATATCTAGAATGGCCCGGGACGTTATGCCTATAAACGGTTATACCTCTAATATTTTAAAAGCAACATTTTTTAATGGCATGGAATAAATTCTAACTGAAACAAATATCATCTCTGTCGTTCTGTTTTTAATATATACGCATAATACATTTCATGTCCAGTTTAGACCGATTTCAGGTTTCTGAAACTCACACGAAGCGTTTGCGTCTTAGGCTGAATGTCTGACACCTTTGAAGGTGGGAAAACGACGCTTTCCAGCCCCCCTCTCTGTCCCACGCTTTCCAACCACCCCTCTGTGTCCCACGCTTTCCAACCACCCCTCTCTGTGAATAGGACTTCGCAACTTCGGGGGTAACATGAAAATAACATATTATATTTAGGGACACGGCCAGAAAAGTTTGCCGATCGAATAGAATAAAAAGGCAAATTGAGGCACTGAAGACAGTGTTTGTATTTAGGCAGAGAGAATAGGAAATGGCTAAGTACATTTGCAAGAGAACAAGCAAAGTCAAATGATTTTACTGAGGCTGCAATTGTCCACAACCACAATGTCTTTATAAAATAATTACTTCAAGTTGTCAAGTAAAATTCAAAGCTACATTTCAACTCCATTGGTGTAGAGTAAGCCTGGAGTATCACTTAACATTTTGAACTAAGATTTTTACCACCGAAAAATGGAGATACATTTTAACTCTTAAACTTATTTCAAACTTTCATTAAAACAGTATCTTAGAGACAGTAGCAATCTGAGCGTTTGAACAGATTGCGGCAAAGCAAATCTGAAAGAAATCTGGTTCTGGAAGTCGATTTTTATTATTCATTTTTAAATAGCCAATTTAATCCATTTTGCAAAGAGTGGAAACATATATAAAAGAAACATTGAATGAATGCTATGGAAAAAAAATTCAGCTCTTATTATTGCACTATCAACGTTATTTCTATGCTTGAACTTTTAACCAAGGGCCCTTGAAAAAAGTGACTTTACTCAAAGCAATTTTAAAAAAAAATCTTTTACAAAAACAAACTATATCATCTCTATTATTTCTACAAAGACACATTTTCATTATAACACAGATTTTAATATTAACACCTAAGTCTTATCTCATATCATTGGTTGAACATTTCAATCTGGATCATAATGGATATAATTGTTTGTCAATATCTCTTAAGTTAGTGTAATAATCAATTGTGGAATGAAATGATATAAGGCACACCACTCTCGGGCCCTAAACTGTGTAAGATTTTAAGTTCAAAGGGCTTTAATATATGAATCTCGATCGTGATGGACATATGAGACAACATTTGTAAAGTTCGTTTAAAAACTAAAGGGGAACTTCCTATGAGAACCCGCCTCCATTGCTCAAATAAAGTAATTAATTGTTTAAATATCAACTTCGTTAGACCTAAAGGTTTTTTTTTTGTTTTTTTAACAAATTACTTATTTATCCTCTAGTAAACTTTGATAAGGGCGAGTAATCTCTTAGATTAAATGTTGTTTTTTTAACAATGGGAATATTTCTTGGCATTATTTCTGACCTCGTTTCTGGCCATAGGAGGTAACCTGTCATCACTGAGCTACGATTTAATCTTATTACTTCCCTTTCAATCATTACTTTAAAGAGAAAGGAAAGAAACTCATGTTATCTTATCAATTCAATCATTTTTGCAGCACTCAATTAGCTATATTAAATCAGTAATGTCTTCAGCTTTCACATTTGATCAAATATCAATCGAAGTTATAAAACAGATCATTACAACAAATTATAAAATTTTTAGTAATCTTTATTTCTGGTTTTCATTTTAAAAATCCTCCCATGGGTCTTGAGTGATGCAATAATTATTTAACTTTATTTACTGCGTGGGCACCAAGTTTGTCGTAACATCTCGTGCAACACCACTTGGATTTTTTAAAAAAAATGTTTAGGTAGCACAAGCATAAGGAAGGGGAAAAATAATGATTGAAAAGAGCATACGCCAAAAACGCTTCCATTATGTCTTTTACAACAATTTATTGATTCCGTCACGAATGAGATATTTCCGAAATCAAGCCATAGTACTCATAGCTATTATTGCTTCATCAATTTTGTTGTGCTCTTTTCTATGCATTTTACATTTCTATTTTTTTTCTGTAACCGGAAGATGCAATCCCTGAACTTTGAACTCATCTTCAAGTAGACAAAGATGTTCACCGTGGAGTTGACGGAATCCAGGATGAAGAAGATGTCGCACGTGAGCACGAACAGGTTTCTGTGGCTCCCACGAACGTTAAAATCCTTCTCAAAGATCATGACCAGGTTCCCGACCACCGTGGGCACCGAGCAGGTGATGAAGACCGCTGATATCAGCACGACCATCTTGACCACCCGCTGGTCTCGGACGGACGTACGGGGCAGCTTGGACACTGATGACGCGCTTGAAGACCGCCACCGGGCGACTCTTGTCAGCGACCTCAACAGCCCCAGCGTGGACACTATGACGACAACGAAAGAGGTCATCTGGACCGTTGCGTTGACCGTAAACGTGAAGTTTTCAAGCTGGTCGGAGTTGGGGGTCAAGATCAGAAATGTGGTCAGGTTGAGCCGGGGCTCGAACCGCTGACCGATCTGATTAGCGACGAACGTTGGGACGGTGCAGGCAAACATGAACGCGTACACGCCAACGATGGTGAGTTTGGTTCTACCAGGTGTGACGATGGATTTCACGTGCAAGGGCAACGCGACACAAAGGAATCTCTCGAGGCTGACGAAGGCCGTCAGACAGCCGACGATGCGGCCACACAACACGTGGACCACGCCATGCACAGAATAATACTCGGTGTCCGCCAGCTACAGAGGAGCGATGCTCGCAACCAAAGGGTTATTCATGACGCTGTACCCGATCATGGTCAGGGAGACGCCACTGTTCGCCAAGGCGAGCGCCAGAAGTGAGATGTTGGTGGTGTCCGAGAGGACCAGTCGCACGAACACAGCGGCGTTGACACAGTTGAAGACTAGGATGGTGATTCCAAACACGGCGTTGAGGAAGACGCTCGTGATGTGTAGGAATACACCCAGCAGCTCGCCACTCACCAAGTCCATCTCTTATAACACGGTACAATCAGACTTTCGTCTCTAACCCAATAGCGTCTGTTTTTACTTGGTTGCCATTGTGATGTGTAGGAATACACCCAGCAGCTCGCCGCTCACCAAGTCCATCTCTTATAACACGGTACAATCAGACTTTCGTCTCTAACCCAATAGCGTCTGTTTGTACTTGGTTGCTATGGTGATGTGGAGGATTACACCCAGCAGCTCGCCACTCACCAAGTCCATCTCTTATAACACGGTACAATCAGACTTTCGTCTCTAACCCAATAGCGTCTGTTTGTACTTGGTTGCCATGGTGATGTGTAGGAATACACCCAGCAGCTCGCCACTCACCAAGTCCATCTCTTATAACACGGTACAATCAGACTCATCTCTCTAACCCAATAGCGTCTGTTTGTACTTGGTTGCCATGGTGATGTGTAGGAATACACCCAGCAGCTCGCCACTCACCAAGTCCATCTCTTATAACACGGTACAATCAGACTCACCTCTCTAACCCAATAGCGTCTGTTTGTACTTGGTTGCCATGGTGTGTGTAGGAATACACCCAGCAGCTCGCCACTCACCAAGTCCATCTCTTATAACACGGTACAATCAGACTTTCGTCTCTAACCCAATAGCGTCTGTTTGTACTTGGTTGCCATGGTGATGTGTAGGAATACACCCAGCAGCTCGCCACTCACCAAGTCCATCTCTTATAACACGGTACAATCAGACTTTCGTCTCATATGTTTTAATCCAATGTTGNTCTCTAACCCAATAGCGTCTGTTTGTACTTGGTTGCCATGGTGATGTGTAGGAATACACCCAGCAGCTCGCCACTCACCAAGTCCATCTCTTATAACACGGTACAATCAGACTCACCTCTCTAACCAAATAGCGTCTGTTTGTACTTGGTTGCCATGGTGATGTGTAGGAATACACCCAGCAGCTCCCCACTCACCAAGTCCATCTCTTATAACACGGTACAATCAGACTTTCGTCTCTAACCCAATAGCGTCCGTTTGTACTTGGTTGCCATGGTGATGTGTAGGAATACACCCAGCAGCTCGCCACTCACCAAGTCCATCTCTTATAACACGGTACAATCAGACTTTCGTCTCTAACCCAATAGCGTCTGTTTGTACTTGGTTGCCATGGTGATGTGTAGAAATACACCCAGCAGCTCGCCGCTCACCAAGTCCATCTCTTATAACACGGTACAATCAGACTCACCTCTCTAACCCAATAGCGTCTGTTCGTACTTGGTTGCCATGGTGATGTGTAGGAATACACCCAGCAGCTCGCCACTCACCAATTCCATCTCTTATAACACGGTACAATCAGACTTTCGTCTCTAACCCAATAGCGTCTGTTTGTACTTGGTTGCCATGGTGATGTGTAGGAATACACCCAGCAGCTCGCCACTCACCAAGTCCATCTCTTATAACACGGTATAATCAGACTCATCTCTCTAACCCAATAGCGTCTGTTTGTACTTGGTTGCCATGGTGATGTGTAGGAATACACCCAGCAGCTCGCCACTCACCAAGTCCATCTCTTTTAACACGGTACAATCAGACTTTCGTCTCTAACCCAATAGCGTCTGTTTGTACTTGGTTGCCATGGTGATGTGGAGGAATACACCCAGCAGCTCGCCACTCACCAAGTCCATCTCTTATAACACGGTACAATCAGACTTTCGTCTCTAACCCAATAGCGTCAGTTTGTACTTGGTTGCCATGGTGATGTGTAGGAATACACCCAGCAGCTCGCCACTCACCAAGTCCATCTCTTATAACACGGTACAATCAGACT
>MUZC01000767.1:640251-702595 GCA_002072015.1 Radix auricularia | reverse complement strand
TGAGTGTTACGATTTAGGGGGGATTGTCTAGGTGATACGATTTAGTGGTGAGTATCTATGTGATACGATTTAGTGGTAAGTGTGTGAGTGTTACGATTTAGTGGTGAGTGTCTTAGTGGTACAATTAAGTGGTAAGTGTCTGGGTTGTACGATTTAGTGGTGAGTGCCTGAGTGTTACGATTTAGTGGTGAGTGTCTTAATGGTACAATTTAGTGGTAAGTGTATGAGTGGTACGATCTTGTGGTGAGTGTCTAAGTGATACGATTTAGTGGTGAGCGTCTGAGTTGTACGATTTAGTCGTGAGTGTCTGAGTTGTACGATAAGTGGTGAGTGTCTTAGTGGCACAATTTAGTGGTGAGTGTCCGAGTGTTACGATTTAGGGGCGATTGTCTAGGTGATACGATTTAGTAGTGAGTGCTTAATAAATCCTTGGTCGGAAAGTAAGGGGGTGGTGGCGGGGGAGAGTTCAACTTTATACTTGAAATACGACAACGTCACACTAAATTTACCTATGCTGACTATGACTACAACTTTGTTTTATCTATCCTGGCTATGACTACGATGTCAGTTTTTAACAATGCTGGCTATGACTACAATTTCATGTTTTAACTGTGCTGGCTATTACTACAATGTCAGATTTTAACTATGCTGGCTATGACTACAATGTCAGTAGGTAACTATGATGGCTATGAGTACAATGTTTAGTTTTAACAATCCTGGCAAAAACTACAATGTTAAGTTTAAAATATTCTAGCTAAAATAAAATGTCAATTTTTAATAGTGTTTAGTGTTTTGCCTTCTATTGCATGATGGGCAGCAACTGATCATTGCCGGTTTCTGAGATTCCACATCGAGAGACTTTGAGAGTCCCCTATCCTGAGCCAGCCTCTCCAGGATCTTCAAGTCATGTCCATGTTTATTGATGTCTTCCTCCTATTCTCGGCCCCAAGTGTTTCTTGGACGACTTCTTTTGCGTTTAACCTGTGGGTTCAATTTCAGGGCTTGCCTTGTTGTATTAAAGACATTTTTATTAAAAATATGACCAATCCACCTCCACCGCTTCTTGAGAATCTCTTCCTTTATTTGCTTCTGCTTTGTGCGCTTGTACAGTTTCCTGTAGCTGATTTGGTCCGGCCAGTGAAATCTGATAATCCTTCTCAGTCAATTGTTGATAATCTCTTCTTGCCACATCCAGTCCATCTTGTTTCGCTGATTCCTAGAATGGTGAGCTTATAGCTCTTCATCTCAGCGGCTATTAATGCAGCTTTACCAGACTCAAACATGTTGACATTTCAAGCTCCTATGAAGGTGGTGGTCCTGGCACCGATGATGGTTGTTGACCTAATATCATCCAAAGTTTGGCTTTCGCTGTTGGGCGTCATATTTTCCTCTTCAAGAAATGTCTTTTGTTGTTCTTTTCGGTGTCTTCGTGTGTTTTTGTACTTTTTTATGTGGCGGGGTTGTTAGCCTTGTGAGCAACCACTTGGGGGGTTGCTCATCACAACTCCATGGGTAGCTGCCTTTGTTTGTGTTTGCTCCCTCGCTTTTGTGGATCTTCCAACTTCCTACAAACCAGTATGTCTGTTTATTGTCCACCTAGGGTATTTCCTTTCCCCGGTACCCTCCTTTATTGTTTGATTTTCTCTTACCCTACGACTGGAAAGGTGCTCGATAGAAGATTGGCACGAAATTTTGAACTATAGCATCCGTATAATTTATAAGATTTTGTTGCGCGCTAGTGAGCGCAGTTGCATTAATGTGCGTGAAAGATTTTATTGATGCCCAAGTTGAAACTTTTGCTTGACTGACTGAATTTGTGTGACTGAATAATTGCATTGATGCCCACGTGATACTCGTGTCAGTGTTTGGAGAAATGCGTGTGAATGATAGTACACGATTCCCATGCGACAAGGTCGTACACCAGAATGTAATACATTGTGGGTTGTGGTGTGCTCGGAAAGAAGGAAGAAGGTTTGAACAGCGGTTGGGTTCACCCATAAATTTGAAAATATCTTTTTTTAAAGTTTGTATATATTACTAAATACGATTAAAAGTATGATTTAAAATATTTTTTCTCCTTTAGCAGTCGAATAGGATTTTGAGAGGTTCCAGAGAAAAGCGCTGGAAATTTTAAAGTTTGTTGACTCATATAATTACTCTGTGTTTCAAACGTTTAAAATGTATAGAGCATGGATAGCCAGACCAGTAATAGCTGAGTGCAATTTTTAAAATACCAAATGACGACAGCATTAAATAACCATTGGTACTTAAATCTGGTTTGAAATTCTTTCAGTAATACTTGTAACCTTTCTTTCATGTTGTTCGTCCGTCAAGTCGACGAGGACCAAATTCATAAAATGTTTGCTAGCCACAATGTGAGCAATGTACAGAAGAGCCACAAGACGGGGATTAACCACCGTTGGTAAAAATTTTGTCATTTCTTGGCCCTAAACATCATATCTTATAGCGAATGTTTCTATTTTTAGTCATTTTTATAGACCTATATTATTCATAATATGTGAAGTAACAATACGATTTTAAATTAAATATCTTCTTAATGTAATAAAGTGGAACTTCTTTTTATATATAATTAAATGTCAGTCTAGTAAAATAATGTGATTTTACATATCTTTTAACCCAGTCCTGTAGAATAATGTGATTTTATATATATATATATCTTTTAATCTCAGTCTAGAAGAATAATATGATTAGTTTGAATACTGTCAAAATAGAATTAATAACAAAATATGTTAAGATGTTTCCACCCAGCTACAAATGGGTGAAAAGCGGCGGGGTAATGCGTGGAACCCTTAGCCGTGGCATGGGAACGCTGCATCACTTGGCAAAAAAAAAACAACTGCTGCCTTGCAGATGGTCTTTGCTGACCAAAGGCTAAGGAAGCAAATCCAGAAAATACAGCAGGCTGAATTTGGAGACCACGGGCCAATTGGCGCAAAACTCGTGGCACGCAAAACTCAATATTCAATATTAAGAACGAAGAAGAAGAAGAAGAAGATATATATTTAATATCAGTCCAGAAGACTATTGTGATTTTATATATCTTTTAATCTCCGTCTAGTAGAATAATATGATTCGTTTAAAGTTTAAATACTGTCAAAATAGAATTAATAACAAAGAATGTTAAAATGTTTACAAAATAAAAAGGAAAACAATGTATTCGACTCTTACCTTAATTCTTAATAACGAATTTCAACTGAATACCCGGATGTTCAGTTATGTGATCTCCATCGTAACATCACAAACCAATTTTATGGCTATATTACCGACTGCTGTGTATAACTGCCTGAACCAGAAGAAACGGTGAAGACAACGCCACACGACCGACATGTGTATATACAAATGGAAAAGGTCGAGACTATTAGCCTTACAATAACGTCACCGTGTGTGGTCTCTAAAACTATCTGCTTTTTGTTTTGCTTTTGTTACAGTTTTTAATAACAGTGGCGGAAATTCGGGCAATGTGTATCGAGGTTTCCCTTTTGTTTTTATCATAATTTGAAATAAAGTGATGAGATCTCATGAAAGATTGTCAATAGAGCTGAGTCGATGTCATAGCTTTCGTCCAACTAAATTTACTAGCAACGCTATTGAGCGGGGCCAGCTAACGGTCAGGATCGCAAGTGCGCATTAGCAATAGGAAACGCTAAGAACAAAGCGGTCACCAGCTCTGAGGAAACCTTCCAGTGGGGGTTTTACCATAGAAAGGTCATTGATGATCCTACTTATTGATGCGTCATAAACATAGAGCCTCAGAGGCTTTGCCGGGGTGGCGCCGAAGTGAAAGCGATTCAAAATAGGGAAAATCCCAGCCCTTCTTCGGGAGGTCTACTTAGGGAGGAGGCGCTTTTGACGTAGTGCCCGGTTAGCCCAGTTGCCCGTTTCTAGAAGCGACCACTCGGGGGGGGGGGAAGGGGGGCTTCTCAGCTTTTACGTCCCCTAGCGGGCCCATAGAGCATGACCATAGGGGGTTTTCCGGGAAGCCCAGTGAAGAACGCAGGCTCGGGACTGTTGATTTTCTTCCACGTTTAGGATCATAGGCATCTAAGGGAAAGATTGGCAGATAAGATGAGCTAATCATAGACATCTATTTGAAAGAAGTGATTGTGGTTCTTGGTTTTAATTGGCAGAGAGATATTACAGCATAAAGGGCTGAAAACATCTATATGGAACAGCGATTAAGGAACGATGTTTGGTGATCAAAACAACATATAGAAAACGGTATATGTATATGTCGAAAACATCCCATGAACAGCTGAATGAAATGACCCCTTGTGCAGAAAATTTGAAATCTAATGAGATAAAAAATAGTACTTATTGCTTAAATCATTACACTAATTATGCTATACATTTTCTTTACAATTATGTAATGATAGTTTTTTTAAAAGTTTTTTTTTGTTAACATATTAGCACAGTGCTTTTTGCAACAAAATTAATAAAAACTCTATCGTGTATTTAAAATCAATTTGAAACAAAGAATTTCCAATTTTGATACAGTGTAAATCATTCTAGATTACATTAAAATTATTTCAAGGTAGTGAGTATCGCCTCGTGGGGACGACCCAATATGCGGCTGCATACGCGCTCGTCCACTTCCGGTTATTGCTATTCTTAGTAACATGTTATGTAAGGTTAAAAATTTCAATGATGTTTGTGTGGCTGTGTGGTCGAATTGATAGTAAGATAGTACGCTACATCCCAGGACCGTGGTTCCATTCCTTACTGATGCCTAATTTTTTTATTTCTTTTTAAACAATACTACATGAATTGATAATGAATAGGATTTTCTTTTTTAAAAATGGTTTAATTTGATGTTAGGTTTAGGGATAGACTTTAACTTTAGGGTTACCTTAAGTGATAATGATAGTTTTTAGGGTTTGGGCTAGGTTTAGTGATAGTTTTTAGGGTTTGGGTTAGGTTTAGTGACAGTTTTTAGGGTTTGGGTTAGGTTTAGTGATAGTTTTTAGGGTTTTGGGTTAGGTTTAGTGATAGTTTTTAGGGTTTTGGGTTAGGTTTAGTGAAAGTTTTTAGGGTTTTGGGTTAGGTTTAGTGATAGATTTGAGAGATTGTTTGAATGCACATATATAATCGGAGGTTCAATGAAAGGCGCAGTGAATACTTGTAACTCTTAAATTTTATAAACATCATTTTATAAACAATGTTACTAAGAATAGCAATAACCGGAAGTGGACGAGCGCGTATGCAGCCGCATATTGGGTCGTCCTCACGAGGCGATACTCACTACCTTATTTCACATCTAAAAGTAAACAAAAATGACGTCATATCCAGTGAGGGTACTAATTCTAGAAAGCAGTGCAACAAAAATAATAATTTTTGAACGCCCGCATAAAAATGTTAATTCAGATATAAATTTAAAAAAAACAAAAAATAATAAAATAAATGAATATTTTATAATACTCTTTTTTTGCTTCTAAAAAATATTTGTTAAAAATAAATAGATTGCAGCTATAGTATATTTATTGTGAAAACTTCTGTCATTTTTGACGGGTGATAACCTAGTTTTAAAAATTATTTAACGTCTATATATTTTAGTTATTTTTAAAATCAGGCGTTACCTCGCCTTGCGTAACGAACGGGACAGACGGTCATGACAGACATAACATACAATGCTAGTTATGTATATTGATGATGACTTTGTACTCTTAAGATTTCTTTTCCCTTGGTTGATTCCAATAACCCGACGCAAAGTTATTTAGATTCAACAAACATCTGTTGAGATACGTCGTCACAGAATACCCGGATGTTGAATAAATATCATAAAAAAAATTCTCATACTTGCAGCGCCATATATTTCCATAAATAGATGTCGTTATGACTTGAAAGGTTCTATACTATGCTGGCATTAGGATATTGAAAGATAACTCATTAAACATTAATATCTGCAATCATCAGCACCGGGTTACAAAGGGTATTTTTTCCACGCATTCCCATATTTGTTTAAATGTCAATCAATGAATAACTACTAAATCAATGCATAAATCACAACAGGAATACGAAACACAAAATTATGTAGCATATGATTTGACGACCTTGATGATGATGTTTTTTTTTTCTAAATAACCATTCTTGCCAGATTAACATTTTTGTTGGGCTCTAGATTCTAATGTTTAAACTATCTCTTTAAGAAATTCTTACAATTTTTATGACATTGGATTTTGTAGTCAAATTCTTTCAAACATTTTGTAGAATTTTTCCACAATTTTGGTGCTGGCGATTTAAATGAGCCAAAACCAAGGGACTCTTTCATGTGTCCAACCACTCTGGGAGTTTATTTAGAATTGACCTCGTAGAACATTATAATACAAATAATCATACGTTTGCAAAATTTGAGTTTTAATAAAGTTACAATTGAGTTTCACGCATTCAACTCAACTTAGCAGACTCGAATTCAAGCAGATTTTTGTTTTTAAACTTCAGTTGAGTTAAGTCCTAAAGGAATACCCATAATAATATATTTCCTCTCCGCACCGACAACGTCTATTTGAAATATATATTTTTAATAATAGAAAATATGTGCCATAGAATGCAATCTGTTCAAAAATGAGTTACACCACTGACCTTTATTTTGGTATTATCATAGTCCATCATGTGATCTGATTGTCAGCGTAACATTTCTGTGAGCTGTGCTACAACATGTGTGCACCCTCCATGTTGGTGTGAATGCTGATTGGTGGGATGTGAATGATCAGGCGATTGGTGGTTGACATTGTTCAAAGGAAGTCACATGACGTAAGTCTCAATGCTCATGGATCTGGCTACAAAATGAGCCATACTATTTTCTGTTACAATAGTAGCAATGGAGAAAGTTAAAATAAAAGTGGTTACAAAAATTATTGCCTTGATTCTGTGATAAGCCATTAGCCGTTTGCAAGGACGTTGTGGTCAAGATCACCTCAGACATTTACTTTACATTAGCTTGCGTCCAGACGTCAATTGGTTGTCTTCCAGATATTTGAATTGTTTCTTTCGTAGCACAGAATGAAGAGTGGGCGTATTTTACAGTGGTTTGTTTTGTCTGGTCTATGTGAGTAGTATCAGGATAAAAGTACATCTCTATTTTTATTTATTTTTTTATATTTGTCTTTCTTAATATTTCTGTTTCTCGCTCTCTCTTCCCCTCTCCTTCTATTTACTCTCACAATTAGTTTCTCTATCTTTATCTGTTTTTATCTGTCTCATACTCTGTCGTTTTCACTATCTCTTTTTGACATTTTCTCTCAGTCAATCGATCTTTCTGGTTTTAAAAATCCCTCGCAGTCTCCCTTTTCCCAATCCTTAATTGTTCATTTCTTCCTCTTTTTTGTCTATTCGTGTATTATCATTTCTTCATCTTTTCTTATTATTATCGCTCGTAAAAACGCTTCATATTCTTTAAAAGCGCATTTTCAACCTTACTCTTGTACTTTTTAAATCCTTTATTTTAATGTGTGGTGTCTGAGCCCGTGCGACCGTGTCGAAAAAACTTGGATCGATTTTTAACCCACTTTCTCGGAAGCCAACGAGATGAAATGTTGCAGTCAGACTTATGCCAATGATAAAATACATGTAAATTTCAAATCGATCGAATGGACAGCAGTCTAATTGAATTATTTTATTTTTAATTTTTTTTATTTATCTTTTTAAATCGTGTTAATTTTTTGAGAATGTTCTGGTGCATAATATAATAAACACCCTTTCGTGTCGCGCAATAAGGTGCGCATTACTTTTTAAAAATATATTCAAGATCGATGCGCATTATAGTAAACACGTTTTACGAGACATAACTAGAATTTTGTATTTTCGGATTGTTTTGCCCTGCGTATTATAATGAACATGCGTATAGTTATGTCTCGTATTATATAAAGGATTTATAGATAAAAATATTGTTTTTTACGTGTTTTTTTTAAAATTAAATATATATATATATATATATTTATTTTTATTTCTATTCCTGTTGTTAGACATTTTTTGTTTGACGCCTTTTAAAAAAGAGAATTTACTATCACTTTCATTTGCGTTCCTATTAATTTTATTATGTTTTTTCTTAAAACTTTTTTTGGTGTCAAACTCGTTGTAAAACTTGTGAAAAACTATTCCACAAAATATAACATCATTTCAAAGTATTGCAGGTCAGGAGAAGTAATCATAAGTAAATCCACTTTAAAAAACTGTCAGAAGAGAATGCTTACAAGTGTCAATTGTGTTTCAGAAGTAATTCAAGCAATTGCAAGTCTTAAACAGTAATTGATTCGATAATTGAGCAGTGATTCAATTATGAAAAGTCAACATAAATCTCTAATCATAATAATTCTATTGTTTAATTCTGTATCTTCCTGCTATTTTCTTTATTTGCTTTTCACACATTGAGAAATAGCATTTTGTTTACATAACAGCATAAAAATATTCTGTTTATGTTTGATTTCATCACCGTTCTTTTCCGACACATTATAAGCATTTACAGTAGTTTCTAATACTTACCAAATATCTGTTTAAAGTTAGCAAGTTGTAAAACATTTCAATTTGATATTTTTCTCATTGATTTTTGTGTTCTTCAGGAAACGATTATTTTTTCCTCTTTACATTACTTGTCCTTTATATAACAAATAAATAATTTTGCTTTTTAAAAAATAACTTCAGCTGTATTGGCGGCGACTACGTCCCTTGACACTAGATGTGATTCCAGCCACACAAAACTGTTGATGTTTGTAGATATCCACCACAACACAAACTTGACGGTCACTCGCTTGAAGAACATCATTTACTATTTCGAAGCGAAGGTAAAGGGCGGCATCATAAAAACACTTGACGTGTGTTTAGTGGATCCATTTCAAGGAAAGTCGCTCTTCAACCTCACCAATGTGACGTCATCACGGGAGCTGTCGTCTGTCTTTGACCAGCTGACCGACACTAATCTAAATAAGGACGTGAACGACACATTTTCCGGTGATAGAAAAACGTCAGTAAATGAGGCCGTTGATATATTCGTAAAAAATATGACTGCAGTCTTGGCTGAGGAGCTTAGACGTGAACAATATGTAGTCGTGGCAATTTTCAGCTGTCATGGGACATGCAACGACGAGCATTCAATATTAATCAATCGAATGTTTAAGGCTAAAGGTTTTTCAGAACTGATCATCCTTTTGGAGGTTCTGAACAAACTCGACACCTTACAGCACAACATAAATTTAGGTTTCCTTCTTTATGACTTTGGACTCCCTGTGATATTCATAGACTCTGAAGATGACTTCGGCAGTTATAATCCAGTTACAATTGACCACTGCAGAGACTGCCCCCGGAGCTGGACACGTTATACCTGGTCGACAGACAGGATTTCATGTTATTGGCTGCGTCAAATGAACACAGATATCTCGTGGTCAATGGCGTCCAGCCAGTGCGACTCTGTGCATTCTTCGTTGCCGGCCTTAGAGACAATGGATGAGCTTGAGTTTCTGACAAACCTCATTGAAAAACACAACAACATCTCCACGAATGAAACAGCGGCAGTGACAGTAAGCGTCGGCCTCTTCAAAGGATCTTGGCACCAGCAAAATAAATACATGTGGTCAAACTCAAGGCCTTTTAACTTAGATGCTAGTTTCGAAGGTAGAAGCGACATCTGGGAACGTTGTGTCGCAGTTAGCTTTAATTTTAAATCGAGAAATCACGAGAGAATGATCAAGTGGAAAAGGGTCAATTGTCAAGAAACTATTTCCACAACACTTGTGTGTGAAATGGAAGGATTAATGATTCATGATTTCACTGGAAGGATGAATAAAATTGTAAACAAAACTGAAGCAAATATATCTGAAAACATTTTTATCTTGGAAGATGGATCCATGCATTCAATATTGCCGCTCGGTGAAAAGCGCTATGAAGACTGGGGAATGTTTGACTGCAGGGACAATATTGTTAAAAACGTCACATATAGATTGGTTTGTGATGGGTCAATAGACTGCCATACCGGAAGAGATGAGCAGTTTTGTAACAATTTATCAACGAAAGAAAGGCAGAGAAATTATTTCTTATGTCATAATCCGAATAGAGCTGGGAATCATCCCCCAAGGGCTTATATCACTTCAGGAGAACAGTGCAATACTATCCAAGATTGTCCAGACAACAGCGATGAGCAAGGCTGTGACGGGTGCCTGGGCAGACAATGTGAGGACCGTACGTGTGTCCCAAGTCATTGGTTATCACGTGATCATGAAAAGTGTGGTCATTTTATGGATACCAATAAAAATTGGTATTTAAATGTATCATATCCTGTTACAGGTAAGAATTCTAAGCAGGAACAAGGCCATCAAGAAATAACTTTATGCAGTTCAAACGAAAACAAAGAACAGAAATTATTCGTTGAATGGGCTCCAAAGTGCTTACACCTGAGGGTCAGGGACGGGAGTACAACAGGCTGCCGCAATAAAAGGCATCTGATAGACTGTGGCTCTTTCAGTTGTCCAGAAGGATTTCTTAAGTGTCCTGACAGTTATTGCGTCCCTGTTTATAACTTTCTCGACGGCGTCAAGGACTGTCTTTATGGAGAAGATGAAGAGATAAGTTACACAACTTTTTTTGGGACTAGCAACAATTTCCTCTGCCACAAGTCCATGAGATACGTCCACAAAGTCCACCTCTGTGACGGCATTCCACAATGTCCATTCGATGACGATGAATATTATTGTAACGTGACTTGTCCGGATGGATTTAGGTGCAATGGGCAGGCCGTCGAGGTTTACAACCACACATTAGTTCCTGAAATAAAATCTTTAAACATTATTGACGTAAACACAAAATATCTAAACGTCTCGGGCATCGACCTTTCCAAGCTAGAAGAAACTTTCATTTTTCCCCACTTACTGCTGATCCATGCCTCAAACTGTAACCTAGAACATCTGGATAAAATCTTCTATTACAAATACTATAACAGAAATGTATACGATGTCAATCTTTCACACAACAATATAACACACATAAGTAATTATGGACCGCTGTCGCGTCTTCGCAATTTGCATTTCTTGAGTCTGTCACATAACAGGCAATTGACTGAAATACAGACTTTCAGTCTCATGTCACAAAAAATTCGAATCCTTGATTTATCATTTACGGGAATTTCTTCTTTAGACCTTTTTATACTTGACGGCATGCATTCGATGCAATGCCTAAATCTTTCCAACACAAATATTGTAAATTTCCCCCCCTTTAGTAGATTAGTAAGCTTCGAATTTTTATATCTAGATAAAACATCAATAAGTTTAGAAAACATTTCACAATTATTAAAATCAGTTTCTGTCAGTTCAGGTCTATATGTGGACAACTTTAATTTATGCTGTCCTCAAATTGCAGGGGTTGGCACACCTCAACATGCTTGTCACGCACCTGCAGAAGCATTTTCTTCATGTGAAGATCTCCTGAGTGATGTATTGAAACGTTCACTTCTGTGGTTGGTGGCATGCGTTTCATTGGTTGGGAACATCATCGTCGTCACCTACCGGTTATTTTATGACAGGAATGTCTTCAAAAAGGGTTACGGCGTCTTTGTCACCAATCTGAGCGTTTCGGATTTTGTCATGGGCGTGTATCTGCTTATTATCGCCTCTACTGACGTCCGTTACAGAGATGAGTATGTACTTCACGAAAAAATTTGGCTGCACAGTTCATTGTGTCAGGCTGCTGGCTTTCTGTCCACTCTGTCCAGTGAAACCTCAACTTTATTTGTGCTTCTCATCACGCTGGACAGATATCTGGTCATCAGGTTTCCATTCGGTGACCACAAGTTTACAAAATTGGGTCTGGTGCTATGTGTTCTTCTTGTCTGGATCATTTGTGTCATTCTGGCGTTGATCCCACTCATGTATCCAGAGTGGAAAATTTACTCATCCAATGGAATGTGTTTGGGTCTACCACTTGGCATTGGCCGAAATCTCGGCTGGCATTACTCATTTGGCATTTTTATTTGTGTCAATTTTATTATGTTCATTTTCATCGCTTGCGGTCAAATGTATATCTTCCGTTTGATATCATCCGGTCACAATTTTCAAATGACCAATGTCCAGAGTGTTGCCAGGAGGGTTCAGGAAATAAATGTTGCTAAGCAACTATTTTTGGTTGTGTTGTCCAACTTCCTGTGCTGGTTTCCCATCGGTGTCTTAGGTTTTCGGACCTTGACAGGACACGAGGTCAGTCCAGACACATACGCCTGGTTGGTCGTTTTTGTCATGCCACTGAATTCTGCCATTAACCCCATGATTTACACGATACCCGTCATATACAGCAAGTGGTGGGATTTCAAGAGAGGGGGACAATCCAGATCTAGAGGTAGTTTGAACAAATTAAGTTCATCGGCAATAAAAAATTTATGAGAAGCAAAATTATTACTATTTTGTTTTAAAATGTATCGTAACTGAAAATTCTGAATTCAATATCTAATGGCTAGTATTGATCGGCTAATTTTGCCTTACGGTCCTAAAGATTTATTTTGGCGAATAAATGTTTTTTTTAAAAACTTTCTGTTTTCGATGCAGCTCCATGAAGACCTTGGAATTATTACCAATCTGAATCTATAAGGTCCTTAAAGAATGTTATTCGTATCATGTTTATCGCGGGCTGCATGCTTTATTTTCACGCCCTGGTTTCTAAGTGATGGGCTGTAGGAGTAAATTTAAACTGACCATTAACGCACATTAAATTTATCTTATGATATTTTTTTGTTATATATACCTTACGAAAAAGTTTCCTTACTCTTGCAGTTGCTTTTAAAAGCGACCATCGTATATGTAATATTCTATGGAAGTTAACGGCATCTTTCCATCTCGCAACACAATGATGCATCAAAATTGGTTGAGTTGCATTTCCTCGTGTGGCTCTGTAGTCCAATCGTTTAATGAAAGTCTTTAAAACAGCATTTGCACACAAATAATGTGATTCCAAAAGTTTTGTATTTCTCCCAGCTCTACTGTCTTTAGCCTCCTCTATGCTTTACTGCTCGGTTTCTATGATGCCTTCTTTTACAACTGTGCGCCAAGTACATCGGTCTTCTGCCTACATTTCCAGTCTTTTGTATGTATTCTCGCTGCTTTCATGTTCTTTTGACAGACATCTTTAAATCACAGACGTGGGTGACCTGTCTTCTTCTTTTCTGTTGCAAGTTTTTCATACAGAATATACTTGGTGATGCGGCTAAGGCTCAATCTTTTTACATGTCCTATACATCTAAGAAGTCCTTCGCTAAGAATTAAAGACATTCTTTGGATGTTTTCATGAATCACGACCTCAATATTTGTTCCTTGATCGTGTCATTTAATGCCAAGGATTCGATGCAGGCATCTCTTTTGGAAGCTATTAAGTTTGCTTTAAAGGAATGTATAAATGGTGCATGTTTTGCTTCCTTATAGAATTGTACTGATAACGCAGGCTCGATAGACAAACAGTTTGGTTTTTTCTCCTTTAGCTTTGTGTTTTGCCAAACCCGTTTATTTAGTTTAGTCGTTGTGGCAGCTGTCTTGCCAATTCTGCTGTTTATTTCGTCGTTAATTGACAGTGTGTTGAAGACTTTAAACCGTAAGTAGGCAAAGCTGTAAAAAACATCAAAGTTTTTATTTACGATAACGATGGTAGGAAAACTTGTGTCTTGAGCCATGATGTTTTCCTTTTTCAAACTAAATTTCAGACAAAATTCTTTGCAGGCGCTAGAGAATACTGACTGGAATTTTTGCACACCAGTTTATGTGTGTGCTATTAGTGTCGCATCATGCGCAAAGAGTGCTCACGCATAAGGACATCTCTAGTTTCGGCTTTGGCTCGGAAGCGGGCAGTGTTGAAAAGACTTCCATCAGATCTGGTGTGTTACCAGATTCCATCACAGCTATCCTTGAATGTCTATCGAAGAAGTACAGTGAAATATATTGCGAACAGTGTTTGTGCGTGTACAAGCCTTGATTATCTCGGCTGCTGACTGTAAAGGCTTCTAGCGAACGTCCATCGAACTGCACTGTGCCCTGCACATTTTCATGGAACTGCATGATGATGGTGAGTAGGTGTGGGCAACAGCCGATTGTGCGTTATTATTGCCTAAATAAAAGCCTTTCGTATTGTCCACAAATGCAATGCAGAGTTGCATTTGCTGCTCTATGCATTTTCCCTGGAGCTGCCGTATGAAGAAAACGAAGTCTATGGCAGATCGAAAAGCCCGGAAGCCACTGTGAGATTCCGGATACGATTGGGAGGCTAAACTCTGTAATCACATTAGTATGACACGAGCAAAGGACTTTATGACAACAGTAAGTATTGAGATGCCGCAATAGTTATTGAATTCAGTGCTATCACCTATTTTCTTAAATAGTGTCACTATATTTGCATGAACTAATGCCTGGTTGATATAGCCCTGTTTTCGTCAGAGGGTAAGAAGATCGTACAAAAGTTGTAGTAAAGCTGCATTACCATTCTTTAGAGCTTCTGGTGGTATGCTATCATTCCCAAGGGCTATCTCACAAGCTAGGCAGTCAATAGCTTTACTAAGCTCTTCTTGTGGTGGCATGACATCAAGTTCTTTCACGGGCTCAGAGACAAGTTATCTTATACAGCGATGCTGGAGACTGTTGTAAATAATGCATTCACTTCAAGATAATGCTCAACTAAACCTTTTTGCCTTCGCTGTCTTGTCTTGGATAATTTCTCCACTCTTGGACTTTAAGGGGGCATCTTTGGAAATCAAATGGCCAGTTGCTTTTTAATATTTTGTAAATGGCCTTGGCATTCCCCATGGCTGCAGTTGACTGTATGCTAAGTCAGAGATAACGTCAGTAGGTATTGGCAAATTAACGTGCGACTATTTGAGCATTTGCATTTGCTGCTTTTAAGGCATGAATGCATGCCGGATTTAGGATTTCCTTGTAGGCTATAAGAGCTTTTCTTTTGGCTTCAATGACATGTTTCTTCTGGTTCTATTGTGCATCCAACCAGTCTGTGGAAATGTTTTCAAAAGTCATTTAATGCTGATGTATAGATCGTGTCTCTGAGATTCTTCTATTTGGAGTCAATGGTGTCGAGTCAGGAGATCTTTTTGAGACCTCCATGCACTTTGTCAGTGAGCAGCTCTCTTTTACAGTGTCTTTCATGTAGAAGGTTTTGATAGATAGACATCCCTTTTACTTGTTGTGGTACGTGTTTTTCCTCTTTATTCAATGGAAGTACTGCTTTTAAAAGCAATGTGTTTGTTTGTCTTTTGTAAGCAGAATTCGCCTACAAAATTTTGCATCCGTAAGTTAGGAATCGAATTATTCTAGCTGTCTTGATCAAAAGAAATCAAAATAAATCAAGATGTGGCTTAATAACCTCTTTCAGACCATGAAGGGCTATGGGGCAAGTGAAGTAACGTTCACAAACTTCATTTGGCCACCAGTAACGAGCAAGGGATAGTGTGGATAGCACAATGGTCCAGGGGTCTTGCCAGCACCCGTGACTCTCTTTTGCCTCGGTTCAAAAGTCCAGCACGCTATCGCTAGAACAAAATGAGAAGTGGCCAATGTTAAATAGACCTGAGGTCCTGTTTGTCCAGTTGCCGCTTTGTCAAGTTTAGCTGTCGCTGCACATAAATAAACTAACCAGGCTGAGCGTCGTATTTCATGACGTTATAGTTCCCATAATTAGATTTGATTATGAATAGAAGGAGCTTCTGTAATAAATAACACTCTCCCTCCTCGACACCCTTCTGTCCAACGAGACGATGGTGCATCATCTGTGGTTGGTTTACAGTTCATCGTGTAGCTGTGCAGTCTTATCCTGGCGTTACATTTTTTTCCACATCTTTTGCACATGAGTTCTGTGTTTCCCAATGCACGGCCTTTTCCCTTGCTCTTGTGTTTGTAGCCACCTCCATCCTTAATTCCTCGTCTACTATGACGCCCTCTTGTACAACTGTTCGCCACGTAGATCGGTCAACAGATAACAAACAGCTAGCCTAAGCATGTTTGATGACTTAATATTTCGAAGCAGGTAGCAAGCATTCACTTATTTCATGGGATATAAGTTTTAAAGGCAAAGAGCTTAAATTCTTGCATTACATGATCAACTTTTTGAGCAGACAGCTTGCGTTTTTTTTTCTTCTTTATTTAACAATATTAATAATTACATAATTCATTAATATTAATTTTAAAAATTGTATCACCATAATATTCAAGGAGACAGCTGAAAGTTTGATTGAAAATTTCACTTAGTTCAAAGTTGGTGCCGATCGTTGAAATTAGCACCTACTCTTTCCAAATAAAATAAAATAATTATAATACAGTATTGGCTAATTTAGACCAATAAATCTCATTTAAATTACTAATTATAGACTGATAAGAGTTTCAAAACACAAATTCCCAACGCCAGGGATCATGAAGTTTTATCACAATATTAAAATAGCTATTTTTAATTCTTGTTTTAGTAGTTGCTAGTAGTGGTGTATGCCTCTGTAATTTCAAATGTAAATTGAAAATGAATTTTTATTTTTTTGTTAAATATTTCCAGAATAATTTTATCAATGTATAGATACATACACAAATATCTAATATGTACAATTTATCAAGTTCAATTGTTGTTTGTATGTGTGTTCCGCTTTCACGGTAAAATCAAATAATGGACAATAGCCACATTTGTCTGGACGGTTTCTTTTAACAGGCAAGTGGATTTGGTATAGCTTTTGTAACATCCACTTCAGCCTGTAATCCTTAAATTTTAAAAAAATCTGTAAATGTTGATACAGTGAGAGAAATTTTTTAAATTAAATCTTTATTTCCATCTTTAGCTACTTAAGGTGGATGTTCAAAAAGAGTTGTTGTTTTTTTTTGTGTTTTTTTGGTGCAGATCTTTTTTACAAGACTTTAATTGGAGAGGTGCGCTTTTTAAAATCTCTTATTGTCATATAGCTTGTTCCAAAATCTTTATTTTATCTAAGTATTTTCATTTGAACCGTGCCCATACTTTATAACACGATACAATAATACCATGTATATTTTGGTTGACTCTGTGGTACAAAGCATGTGCTATGTATTAATTACTGACGAATTAAAACTATTTCTCTACAATTGTCACTCGGTTTATGTGATTTATTATTTTACATATATGAATAAAAATTGTCAATTTGTTGTGTTGTGTTTTATTACTCTACATTTAGTAAAAACCCGTATTATGTAAATAATGATTGAATATTAAGTGGAAATCGAAGACTTTTTATTACGGCTGAAACAGTCAAAAAAGCCTTTGAGTTTATAAAAGGAAAATTTTTCAAATGTAATAAAAAATATTCAACTAAAATACTACTTCACCTTGGTGAAAACTGTGCTAAAATATGCATCTTCTCTATGGGACCCATCCAACAAAGAAAATATTGATAAACTAGAACAAATTCAAAAAAGAGCTACCAGATTCTTTACTTGAGAATATTTAAAATGCACAATGTTAAATCCAATATTTAAATTGTTTAAACGATTAAACTCTAGAGCAGTTGTTCCTAAAGGGGTCCGCGGTACCTTTCAGTGGGTCCGTGGAAAATTAAAATTGATTTAGGGTCCATGAACAACGTCAGTGGGTCCGCGCAAGGTTAGAATATAAAATAATACAACTTTGATTAATTTTTATTATGATTAAAATAAATCGGCATCCTTCCGTCTCGCGAGACGATGGTGCATCACCGTTGGGTTGGGTTGCATTTTCTCGAGTGGCTGTGCAGTCCTATCCTTGAGTGACAGTCTTTGCCACAGTTTTTACACACGAGTTCTGTGCTTCCAAATGTTTTGGCCTTTCTCCTAGCTCTTCTGTCTGCAGCCTCCTCCATTCTTCGCTCCTCGGCTATTATGACGCCCTCTTTGACAACTGTGCGCCACGTAGATCGGTCTTCTGCCTTACACTCCCAGTCACTTGTATGTATTTTGGCTGCTTTCATGTCTCTTTGACAGACATCTTTAAATCGCAAGCGTGGGCGACCTGTTTTCCTCTTTCCTGAAGCAAGTTCACCATATAGGAGGTCCTTCGGGATGCGGCCGGGGCTCATTCTTTTGACATGTCCTAGCCACCTCAGGCGTCTTTCACTAAGAATTGAGAACATGCTTTGGGTATTGGCACGCGTTAGGACCTCACTATTAGGCACCTTTTCTTGCCATTTAATGCCAAGAATGCGGCGCAAGCATCTCAAATGGAAGCTGTTAAGCTTACGCTCTTGTGATGTATAAGTGGTCCATGTCTCGCTCCCATATAGTAATGTACTGATGACACAGGCTCGATAGACGCACAGTTTGGTTTTCTCCGTTAGCTTGGTGTTTTGCCAGACCCGCTTATTTAGTTTAGCCATTGTTGCGGCTGCCTTGCCAATTCTGCTGTTTATTTCTTCTTCAATGGACAGTGTATTGGAGACCTTGGATCCCAAGTAGGTGAAGCTGTCCACAACCTCCAAGTTTTCATTATCGATATTTATGGTAGGAGGAGGTCGAGTGTCTTGGGCCATGATGTTTGTCTTTTTCAAGCTGATTTGCAGACCAAATTCTTTGCAGGCATTGGAGAAGCTTGACACGAGTTGTTGCAAACCAGATTCTGTATGTGCTGTTAGTGCCGCATCATCCGCAAATAGTAGCTCTCGAATTAGGACATCCGTCGTTTTGGTCTTGGCTCGGAGGCGGGCAGTGTTGAAAAGTCCTCCATCAGCTCTGGTATGTAACCAGATTCCCTCACTGCTATCCTTGAATGCGTATCGAAGAAGTACAGAGAAGAATATTGCGAAGAGTGTTGGTGCGAGTACACAACCTTGTTTAACTCCGCTGCTGACAGGGAAGGCCTCTGACTTAGCTCCATCGAACTGTACTGTGCCAAGCATATTTTCATGGAACTGTCTGATGATGGCAAGTAGGTGAGGGGGACATCCAATTTTTGCCAGTATTTGGAATAGCCCGTTGCGACTGACTAAGTCGAAGGCTTTTGTAAGGTCCACAAATGCAATGTATAGTGGCATCTGCTGCTCTCTGCATTTTTCCTGGAGCTGTCGTATGGAGAACACCATGTCTATGGTAGACCGACCGGACCGGAAACCACACTGAGATTCTGGATAGACGCGGGATGCTAGGCTTTGTAAACGTTTTAGTATAACGCGGGCAAAGGTCTTTCCTACAATACTAAGGAGTGAAATGCCGCGATAATTATTGCAATCACTCCTATCACCTTTGTTTTTATATAGTGTCACTATATTTGCATCCTTTAGGTCTTGGGGGATGTAGCCCTGTTCCCAGCAGAGGGACAGAATCTCGTGCAATGGTTGGAGTAAAGCTGTCTTGCCACTCTTTAGAACCTCTGGTGGTATTCCATCATTCCCAGGCGCTTTTCCACAAGCTAGACTGTCAATTGCTTTGCTCAGCTCTTCCTGTGTGGGCACGACATCAAGTTCTTCCATGAGTGGCATATCTGGGATGTCATCTAGAGCGGTGCTGGAGACTGTGGTAACTGTTGAATACAATTCCAGATAATGCTCAACCCACCGTTTTAGCTGTGCTGCCTGGTCTTGAATAATTTCTCCATTTTTGGACTTTAGGGGAGCAGCTTTTGACGTCAAGGGGCCCGTTGCCTTTTTGATGTTTTCGTACATGACTTTTGCATTGCCCATGTCTGCAGCTGATTGTATACTGGAACAGAGCTTAAGCCAGTAGGTATTGACACATTTACGTGCAACCTTTTGGGCAAGTGACTTAGCTGTTTTTAAAGCATGCAAATTGTCANGAGTGTTGGGTTACTGATGCTGTCACAGCGACCGTGGTTGAGATAAGAATTGTCTCCAAAATTTATGGGACTCGGAAGACGAAAGTTTCCGTCTCCAGCACAATATTGTGTGTTTGGATGCCGGAAGCGAGCGCTTCCGGCGGAGGTGACAATTCTCAGTCCTCTAACAATATCCCCCCCCCCATCTCATCAGCCCAGCACAATGGTGTATTTGGGTGCCGGAATCGCATCGCTTCCGGCGGAGGTGAGAGTTATCTGTCCTCTAAACAAAGACCGGAAATGTACGTTTCCGGCTAGAGTATATGACAATACTACTAGACCGGAACCAACATCTTCCGGTCCAAGGACTATATAAGGCAGGAGAAAGTTAGGTTAGCGGGGAATCAACCAGAGAATCACCCAGAGAATCACCCAGAGAGTCACCGAGAATCACCCGGCACCTAGGTAGAATAGGGCATAGGCAGTAGAAGCACTGTATACTTTTTTTTTTACCTGCTAGCTAAATTACTGTGTCAACATATAGATAGATCAATAAATAAACAAGTATAGAAACTATAATCTTCACGACCTGCATTTCTTTTTACCTGTGTGTTAAACAAAACCCAACCTTAGCCCACCACTCGGCTACATATACACAATGTCTACTTTCTGCTATATGGCAAAGACAAAATGCTTGAGTTTTCAAGTTTAAGGGTAAGTTGACATAATTAGTTAGATCACTGATACAGATACCAATACAGACGAGGAAAGAAATTATTACAATAAAATGAAAATATAATACAAGAGGTTTTGAGAAAAAGTTTGGCATATTAATAATTATTTATAGTTGTTTGTAAAAAAAAAAAAATAAAAAAAAAGAGGTTATGGGACTTTAAAAAAAAAAGATAGATAGCAATCAGAATGGATCAAGAGGAAAGGGCACAATTGGCCCTATGAAGGCACTGATGAATTCTTTCTTTACCCCTTGATAAATTTGCTTTAGTAGTTGAATGTATAATAATGGAAAACATTTCAATGTTTAATTTCCCTACTCTCTTATCTTATCTGTTACAGACGCTCATTCTTTACAGAAGATTGCTGTGTTCTACTCTTATCTATGGATTATGTCTAGTTAGAGTTTTAAATGTTGATAGAGTGTTGGTTTTTCTGGTTTTATCAGGAAATCCATTCCACGTCTGGATCCCGGGCAGGTAGAACAAGACTTTGTTCTTGCATACAGAATTTTTTAAAAGTGTTATTATCCTTAAATAACTATATATATCTGAGGGTTGTATTAAATTATCTTTGTGTTGTATTTCTAAATTAGAAATAATTGCCTTATGTATTATTACCGCTTGGATCTTTTTTCATCTATCCTCTAGTGTTTCAAGGTTTAATTATTTATGTATTTTAACTGATGGATATTTTTTAATTACTTCATTGACTTGGGAATTCCATGATAATTTCTTAATTATTATTACTCAGTCTTATTACTCTAAAATATTTTGCATCTTTAGTTTGTTTGTTTCTTTCTCTTCCTCACTCATATAAATCCTCTGTCTTTTTGTGCTATTTTATATGTTAAGTATTAAGTGAATTCAGTATGGATGTCTTCCAGCACAACAGATAAGAGCATTTAAGACTTATTTGGTGCTATGTTGTCTTATTTCAGTATTCTGATGTCTTATGTCTGTATTACACTGTCTTATTTCTGTATTTTATTGTCTTTTTTCAGTATTTTGATGTCTTATTTCAGTATTTTGATGTCTTATTTCTGTATTTTGATGTCTTATTTCTGTATTTTATTGTCTTATTTCAGGTATAAGTTTGTAGTTCAAGTTTTCATAGGCCAAAAGAACAGGCAAGGAGTGAAATGTTGCAGCAGATTTCTGTCCTCGGCAGACACAGACAGTTTCTCAGAGTACAGATTTGAGAATGAGACACTTTGGTGTGTTGTGCTGGTCTTTGCTTTATATTTTGAATGACCTGTGTCATGAGGTCAAGGTCATGGAGCTTCTATGAGCAGATCATCACAGTCAGACCGAACCCATTGAATCGAATTAAACCAATCAACAATTTCAAATGGTTGTTGTTGATATTTAAAAACTGATTTCTCTGTGATATTACTATTACTTCCTTACTGCACCAATAAATAACAAAAATTAAAGCACGTTATCCTGAGGGTCATTAATAATTGTCAATAAAAAGTTCACTATGACACTAATGACAGCACATTTTAAAATATACATGAAAGTAAAAGGCTAAAAATTGTACTTGTATATGAAGAAAAGATCTTAAGAGATTTTTTTTTTAAAGTAGAGATTTGTATTATCTGTTTCAACCATAAAAATAAATAATTTACAGGAAAATAGCTGGATTGCCTGATGGTCATTAAAACTTAGACTGCAAGTTTTTTATTTCCTGAATCATGTTCATCCTGGCCTGTCCTTCAAACTCTTGCCTCAATTCTTCTGAGTTGTAGAGTGATGGAGAGTTGAGTAGTGTTTGTAAGACCTGATGCACAAGAAGATATTTAGTTTTTAGAAGATGAAGAATTACAATAACAATATCAGAAACTAGAAATTAAATTATTCATTACATAATGAAACTCACAAAAATAATTGCCAAAAACGCTAAGAGATGTTGTCAGTATTAGCTTTATTTCAAATAGTGAATGTCTTTATTTCAGGGGATAAGCCATATTATTTAAAGATGAACAGTTTGAATAGCAATAAGGTATATCGGTAATTTTCAGATGCTTAACTAAAGTAAATAGTAACATAAATTTTAGTAAACATTTTGTTGGTTGATGCCTTTGTGATCTTTTCGTTAACACATAAATTTTACTTCTACTTCTAAAAGAAGTTAGAAAAGTTATATCATGAAATTGCAAAGTAGAATAAACATGATAGATATGATGTCTTGAATAATGAATGAGTTGTTAAGTTTTGATGTTTGGAATAATGAATGAGTTGTTAAGTTTTGATGTTTGGAATAATGAATGAGTTGTTAAGTTTTGATGTCTGGTATAATGAATGAGTTGTTAAGTTTTGATGTTTGGAATAATGAATGAGTTGTTAAGTTTTGTAATCCTCACTACAAGGATGGCAAAGTAAAATACTGTAGCTGCTGTTATTAGAACTTGAGATTTTGTAATCATTCTCACTAGTCGTATTGCTTAATGTAGCACAAAAATTGTATTTTACTGTTTAAATTACAGTAACAAAGTCATATTATAAATTTAACAATATCATAACAATATTATTTTCAAAATTGATATTTATTACTTTCAAGAACAATTTGCTTCACCACTCAAAATTTGACTACTAAACATTTTCTCTTTAGGTGTCTCTCATGATTGTCGGCTCTTTGTGTTCTCAATGTCTTTATTAACGATTAATGCCTCAAAGCGTGGTAATGTGCGCCTCGTCTGTAATGTTAAAGAGCAGTAATGAGCGCCTCGATAGAACTCTCTTTAGAAATGAAATCATAGAAAGGAAAATCTCTTCAGTGCTTGAAAGATGACATATTCAAATTCCGGCAATGGTGACCTGTTTCCCTCGCTAGTGTTAAAGCTCAATTTGCGAAGTTTTTTGTAGTTTTACAGGGTTTATTTTGAAGATGCGATTTTGCTATACTTTATTTAAGTTATAAACTACAGGTAAAATTAGTTTTTTTTAACTCAAGACGGTCTTATATAAAATAACCATTCTTATTTAAAGAAATAAAGTCAGTATGACAATAACAATATAAATACATTTTACACAATTTTTAAAATTTCATAACCAGTTGATTGCAATACGGGAAATGCTTACGGGATTGAGGCGGAAGTTTGCCGAAAACTTTCTGGGGCATAAAACGTTAATGAATACAAACTTACAGCAGTTCTTCCCTTTCTGTAAGTCAAATCATCACAGTGATCATACTCTCTTCTAATTTTAGCAGAGTAATCTCTGTATACTGAAAATAGAAATACATTATATTTTGAAAAATATTTTTATTTGTTAACAATGTACCAGGTTGTCCTAAAAGAAATAGTAAAAGATTTTTTAAAGTATTAATTATTAGTGCAGTATGTCTTATTTGGTTTTGTATGCTGTATGCAAATGCTAAATTTAGCCTCATATTATATTAGTGACACACCTTTTTTCAAAAAGGGCATAATTTAATTAAAAATAATTCAGTCATGAATAAAAAATATTGAAAACAGTAATAAACAGTAAAGTCAGGTCATACTTTCTTCTGTTTGTCCCAGAATGGCCAGGTCAAAGTCAAGAAAGAAACACAAATCTGAATCATCCTGTTTACACAGTACATGGGATTTGGTGGCATTGATCATGTCAGTCACAGCCAGATTGACTGTAATACCCTGGATATTAGGGAAACAAACAAAAATTGCAATATCAAATAAAACATATACACCAGCCCCTTGCTGAAACTTTACAGTGCGTTGCATAATCTTCAGAATTCAAATATGGGTTGAATATCTAGAACTAGCAAAATTAACTATTGCTGTTACTGAGCTGCTGTAACATTGTTTCAGACAAGACCTATATCTTATCCAGTTACTGTTACCCTTATTTCAGACTATTAACATTGAATTTTCTGCTTACACAACTTTAGATGGTTTTAGTTGAAGCCATGTAATTACTCTACATGTCATTAACAGCTGTATTAAAAACATTTCTGGATGCACTAAAATGATCTTTATAAAAACAGGATACTATCTAAAGGCATTTTGTAATTGTTTTATATTATGTCAAGGTACCAGGTTAGCGTCATTAGCAAATTTGTTGAATATAACAACAGAGCGATCTTCATTATCTTTGAACGTGGGATTGTAGACAATGCTGAAAAAAAAAAAAGGAAATTTATGCCTTATTATTTCTGTGCCATGGACTAACTTCAAAAGCTGTTAGTTGGTTGCAAACATTTATAGTAATAGTGTTGACAACATCCAGCCACCAAAAGCAATGTTCTCTTTAAGCTTCGCGGTTGTGCATCTGTGCAGCCACACAGCAGTTTACAGTTAAAGAGCAGCAAATTTTGAAACAGTATAATATACGTGTGTTTGTGAGATGTAAAGCTTTAGCAGAAAAAAATGATACTGTAAAACTATGCATGCAAGTTCACTTTTTTGCACATGAATCAACGAAACTTAGAGGGAAGATTGACTGACAGAATGACGACAAAGATGGGGACAACACTCAGCTACAGATAAAGTAAGCAGAAGAGGATAAGACACAGAAATGGCTGGTTCATTCCATGATTTTTTACAAATAATTCCAATTTAAATACACCTGATTAATACAGATGATATCAAAGTTAGCCCAACTGATAGAAAGAAATACTTAAATTTTTGCTATGTCAGCCCTTTGCTTTTATGCTTACAAAGTTTAAACAAGAAAAAAAATTACTCATGAAAAAATATAGCAAGAGCAACAATTTCTGGATCTGCTATCCTCTGTCTCCACTGATCAAAAAGCTGAAGCATTTGTTCTAAATGTGACAGTGAATGATAATGGCGCCATTCTTGGGTGTAATGTCGAAAAATAACACTCCACCAGTTTTCTGTTACTTTTGGTGATATGTTGAGGATGTTTGTCAAGTTTTTCCAATGATGATAAACAAAATTGGTGGATTCTTTAGACATGCTGTAGACTGTAGAATACAATTAAAGTTAAAGAGAGTATAAAAAAGAAGAAAATGACTTTTGTTTGGCAATGGCACCCAATTAGAAGGGAATAAAATAAAAGGAAAAGATTTGTTTATAGTGATTTCATTATCAAATCACTATTTGATTCATAACTGAAAAATATCACATTTTTAATGAGTTGTGTAAAACAAAATAAATCCCATTAAAATAATTGAGTGTCATAATCCAATATAAAATGTCTCCAGGCGACTCCAAAACTTTTAATTTCACATAGTGTGGCATAGCCTATGCCTATAGTTATACTAAGTTATAGCAGTTGGCTTATTCCCTTCGTAAGAGCTGTTTTAAAACTAAGCTACAAGGCACTTGCAAAAGGATGCCAATTTAAATAATTTTGTTAAAAGTCTTAATTTAAAAAAAAAAGCCAAGGACATTTTGATGACATGGAGAGCATTTCATTAATGTTCTAAACTATTGTTCTCGGTCTTAAACTTAAACAGTCCTGCCCTGCCCTTTAACTTCAAGCTTGAGTTCATACGTATAGTCGGTATAGGCATAGGCATCCGTATAGTATAGTATAGGCTTATACTTATTCATTTAAAATTTAAAGGCTCATATTTTAATCACTCAAGGCTATACTGTACTGTGGTACTATGGTCATGGAGTCATGGCCACCTCCATGGCCCATGGCAATCTTGATTAAGTTTAAATATTTAAAATGTTTTCTTTTGGCTATGGACTTGGGGCTTGCACTTACTCATACTCATGATCATAATCATACTACTCATACTTGATTCATACTCATATTTCATAAGTCATAATCATAAGCCGTAATATGCATTCATACGTTTTTGTGTGCTTAAATTAATTATTTACTAATATTTACACTAGTAAAAAGTAATAATATTGGATGATAAGTTTATATTATTAAAATATATACACTATTATTATTTTAATTTAATAAAAATTGTTTTGAGCAAAATCGGCAAAATTAAATTGAGACAAGACAGTGAGTGTGAGTGAGTGGCCATTGCCATTGCACTATTCACTATGGTCTTATAGTAAGTCAGGATATAAAAGAGAATTCAATTAAATGCTTTTTTTTTTCTAACTAACCAGTTAGTCAGAATTTGAAATTAAAATGATATTAATAAAATTTAAAAAGATTTCGTACCCTACTTTAAGTAAGCTATCGATACTATCATGTTTGTTTCGTACTATCTATAAGTCTTCTCTTTGGTGGGTATAGAAAAATAGAAAAATAACTGCATTGGACTGTGATACTACTGACAACTAAATATCAATACTTTTAAAACATGTAAGTACGATGTACACATTACTGCCATTTTTTTTTGCATAGTTTGTTGCAACTCCATTCTTCGTTCTTCTACCCTTAAATGTTTTAGATTTAGTGATGTTATTATGAACGAAGTGTCTTCTGCTACGGCAAAGTAACGGAAGAAAACTCAATGAGACTTGGCTAGGGCTAGTGCTACGACATTTCGTAACGCTAGTTAATATGCTTTTTTGTACATTCATTGAGACCAATGATAGTAAAACCCCACACCGCTCAAACACACAACTTGCGTAAAATTGATTCCAGTGTCATCGACAAATAAAACCCTCTTCGTCTCTGATGACAAAGTACACAAATATTCAAAAACTGTGACGTAAAACGCAAACTACCGATGTGGCCGAAAGACCGACTGTAAAATCGCCATGACAGTTTTTGCGTGAATTTACGACATGCGCAGAGAGATGCGCGAACGATTATCGAAGTACCTACTAGTGTACTACTAAACTACACTGACACTAGCAACATCCCTGAATGATGAATCGCTGTGAGTGTGAGTTGTCTGCCTTTAAAACTGGTCGTAAATATATGTTGTATTTTAATTATGATAATACTAATACTTTAATACTAAACAATCGTTCTCATAATCAAATTTTATTATTACTTTGTAATCAGTAATCTGATTAATGAATTTTAAAGGTAAAAAAAACTTGATTGGTGTAAACTTAATGACCAACATTTATAATTTTTACAAATCGCTATTTGACATGAGCTTTGCTAGATGAAGTGATAGTTCCATGCTATGGCGGATTAAGGGGGGGGGGGGCTGAGCGGGCTAAAACCAGGGGCCGACGATTTGGGGCCCCCAAATTTTTTATATTTTATAATAAAAGTGTACAAATGTTTGCACGAACCCTTGAAAATATAATAAATTTATAAATATTATCTATTAAACTGATCGCGATTTCAGTGTTGCGAAGTCTAAGTGCCAGATTTTCCCAGGCAGGAGTAAAAAAATTTCCAATTTGGGCTAAAAATTCTGAAATGCATTAAAAAATTGGGGGAAAATCTGAAAAGTGGCAACTTCAATTAAATGCTTTCACATTTATTTTAATGATTTTGGACTTCCAAATTAAAAAATAATAAATATTTATGCATTTTAAAGGCAATTTTTAATAGGGTACTTTCAATTTTTATTTAATCTATACGATTTTATTTAACAACTTGGCTACAAAGCCAAAATATATATTATACTTTTAAATTTAAACATCATGAAGTTTTAAAAAAAGTTATTTGGATACTCTTGTAATTTAAATTTGTCTGTGATTGATAAAAATTTTTTTTTTTAAATTAATGCTTTGAAATTTATTAATAATGAATCAATCATACATGGTTACATAGATTGTTATATGTTTACATAGCATTAATGATTTGGTCCTTTATATGTAACAAACATTTTATGATGATTCGGGCTCAGACTAATTAATTATATTATTTAATAGTAATACATTTACACAATCTGACTGTAAACTGTCTGCAGTCTACTGTCAGTGACAATGTTGGGAAAAACCTAGCAAAAACGTCAGGAAAAAAATCTAGATCTGAAATAAAAAACCTAGACACGCAAAAAAAACACAACAAATATGACGTCAAAAAGCATCCCACCAACACACAAAAAAAGTATATCTTATTTGAAAATGAGCATGTTTCAAATTTTTTTTTTTTTTCATTAAGAATGTAATTATTTTCTTTTAAATTGTCAATCTAAAAAATTCCCATATTTTAGGCAAAATCAAAATCCCTTTTTAAAAGTTTGGCTCAAAAATTCCCACGATTCGGGAAATTTCCCACGACTTCTTAACACTGCGCGATTCAGACCGGACAGTCTTAATAATCTATAAAACTTGGCTCACTTAGAGAATATAGTATAAAATATAGTTTATATTTTTAAAATTTCTCAATTTACACAAACTCCGCTGGCCATGTGGAAGGGGCATAGGCTTGTGACGCAAACGGTGTCGGGTTCGATTCCCAGCGGTGGAAAGTAAAGGTTTTTCTTTTCACACTCAATTTTTAACACACCGGCGAACATTTTAAACAGTTATTTCTTCGTGTTCGTTTTTTTTTCATTTTTAATATTTAGTTACATTCTTATATTAGCTGTTAGCAATCATATTTTAAGGGACGCTGGCTGGATAGGGCCCCCATTTGATTGCAGCCAGGGGCCCCGTGCAGTCTTAATCCGCCCCTGGTTCCATGCGCCTGATTTCTGATGGTAAAACCGGTAATGGGATCGAATCCCTCTCCCGTCCAGTTTTTTAAAGTTTTTTGTGTGTGTGTGTTTGTTAGTTTGTTAAACAAATCACAATGAATGCGCTGGTGTCAGTAATTTTTGTTCTTTTTATTCCAGAAAGCAGATACGTTGACTAAATCTTAGGGGTCTGCATTTTTGTTGATATTACAGATATTTTTTTGCCGAAGCGAAGTTTCTGATACTGATAATAATACTAAGTTGTACTGATATGTTTACAAGTTCCAGATCATGATCTACATAGACATTAAAACATATGAATATGACTCACAACAAAACGAACTGTCCATTTTAAAAATGTACAAAAAATTAAGAACTCCTTTTCAACCTTCGGCTTAGACTTACAATTGTTAATTTTAACCAATAGTTAAATAAATTTTGCACACGTCCAACTTTTATGAATGAAACAACGAGAACAAAACAATAGTAATAGTAATAGATGGAAAATGAGGTTGAAGGATGAATGGAATGGTTTCCAATGACAGGTCTGGGTAATACGTGGAACCCTTATAGCCGTGGCCTGTGACCGCTGCAATACTTGCCAACAGATCATCTGTCATGATCTGTGGACGCAATTATCTTCTGCATTGAAGGAGCGTCTGTATATCTAAGATAAGATAAGAAGTTAAGATAAGAAAAAAAGATTTGAACTTATAACTCAATACTAATATGGTAAACGTATAGTACTCCGACCGCACCGCCATTACCGGCGGCCATCTTGTTGCTATGGCACGTGACCGCCTGAAAGTAGTGCGAGCCCCGTGAATTTAGAGGGGTAGGGGAATCGGGGATTCTAAAATTTCGCAGTTTTTTAGCTACCCGCCAATTTAAAAAGACAACAGGAAAAACATTGGGGGGAAAATAGGGGTGGATGGGGGGACATTCTAATGTTTTAAGGGGTATTTATTAGCGTTAGTCATAAAAGCAAAATAGTTTTAAAAATGAAGAAAACAATGGGTACTCACCGATCAGGCATCGGAATCACAAAAAATTAGATAATTACTGCCACAATTAAAATTCTATAGCTATACCTAACCCAAACCCTAAAATCTTCAATTTTCCAAAATTCTAAAGCTATACCTAACCCAAACCCTAAAATATTCAATTTTCCGAAAATTCTAAAGCTATACTATACCTAACCCAAACCCTAAAATCTTCAATTTTCCAAAATTCTAAAGCTATACCTAACCCAAACCCTAAAATCTTCAATTTTCCGAAAATTCTAAAGCTATACCTAACCCAAACCCTAAAACCTTCCATTTTTTATAACACAGTCTCCATTTTGCCAATATTTACCCAAAATTTAACAAAAAATTGTCTACTTACTAATGGAAACGCACCCAGAGCAAATGGTGGAAAAAAGCGCGCCAATTAGAAGCACTCCTTTCTAAATGAGCACAGCAAATAGTTCTTAGAATATACTCATTTATACTTGGGAAAAAATGAACAGGAGAGCCCCCCCCCCTCTCTCGCGGCGCAAGAATACAAAATCCAATTATGATAATAAACAAATTATTTACATTTTACCGCAAGGGGAGGTAATAAGTAAATAAGAAAACAACAAGGAAGCAACTATCCTTCATAGCAACCGGAAGAGACGCGACACTGCGGTCAGAGTAATAAACATTAGCCACTAATATTTTTGTTTCTACTTCATACAGAATGGGACTGCATACAGCTTTTTAATACATAGATGTATGTAAGTAATTCTTTATGTAATTGTACTCATGAAGGCATTAGCCGAAACATCTACTGTTATTAGTAGGGCTGTTATCGATTAAATTAAATTTAATCGTTAACTTTTGAAAAATTACCGATTAATTAATCGATAATTTTGTTAAGCTAAAAATAAAGATGTATGACGTCATTAAACTGAAAATTTCAAGGGAAGTAATAAAAACGGGCAATTCGTATTTTCATTAAGTTATTTTTAAAACAGTTAGCACTGAAAACAAGATAAATAACGTATTAAAGTTGAGGCACTTGAATGAAAATTTCAAATTAATTTTATAAATATAAAAGAAATACAGCTGTTTGATGATTAGTAAAAACATAAAGATCATCTTTTTATCCCAAGTGGTTCGAAAGCTATGATTTTTTTTTCTAAGACCTCATAATCTCTTTTTTGACTATTTCGTTTTCCTTCATATTTTGTGCCCTTTTATAGCATTTTTTAAAATGCCCATAACCTAAGTATTTAATTTAATTAAATTTAAAACACGTACTATTGTTAGGGGATATATTTAAAAATAAGTAGAATCTAGTTCAATATAATGTAAATGAATTTAAATTTTGTTATTGTTAAATAGTTAAAAACAATGGTTTTTTTAATATCATTGTCATGAAACAGTTTATTTTAAAGTATACTCTTTCTAAATTCCCTTAACGGAGAAGTTTGTACGTAAAAAAATAATGATAAAATAAAAACTATTATTAATTATTTATTTAAAAAAACAACAAAAAAATTCTATTTTTAATCACTATTTTATCGATTAAAATAATTTTAATCGATAAAATAATTTACCGATTAATCGAGAAATTAATCGGTAATTTCCGCAGCCCTAGTTATTAGTATTAGTTTATAAATAGGGGTTAAATTTATTGACTTGTTACACGAGCAGTTTGTGTAATATTTTTATTCTACTTAAAGTTGTTGTTTTTTAATTCACCTCACATTATAATTCATTATTTGGTCTGAATATAAAACCTTAATTAACTTTAAAATAATTATAAATGGAAATGAACCATATATGTTTAAATTCTGACTCCAACTTAACACTATATAAAATTTTAATATGGTCAATTTTTTCCTCTTTATAAGTATGAAACAGCCTTCCTGATTGCAAAGGTACCTAAAGGCCAAAAAGTGTTTTTAAAATTTAAATAATTAAATAACCTATTTCTATAAATTATTTTTGTTAATATTCACTTACATTAAATAGTGATAGTTCAAATTTTACTTCAAATAGTGAGAGTTCAAATTTAACTTCAAATTGTGAGAGTTCAAAATGAAACAATTAGTATTCAACTATGTATTCTGGTTTAATAATATCTAAGGCAGGAATTATGAAAAAAAAAATGTAATTTCTGTTTCTGAAATAATTTTACCCCACACTTTCTTTTCAGATTTGTTTTAAAGAAAAATGTCAGTCATTTGTCAATGTGTGGATGGTGCATTCCTAGACCATAATCTATATGTACAATCATATTTAAAATGTGATATCAGGAACACAGTTTACAAATTGAAGGATGATTTTTTTTCAGGTATTTTTTTAAATGGATCAGTGGTGGCCTGACCTGTAGTAAATGAGAGCCATTTTAAAATATTAAAAAAATCGTTGATACCAATTGCACAATTTCTCTATTTCAAAGAGTTTGTTACTTGTTAGTAAAATACTCATATAGTAGTTTCGGTATATATTTTATTTTTGTTTTAGTGGATTCACCATTCATGATGGACAGTCAAGCTGAAAGATTTAGAAGAGAAGCTAATTTTATTCACCTTGGTCACAAAGCTGTGACAAAAGAGACATCTGCAGACAGAAAAGTAAGTTATAAATAACAATATTTTTTGTTTATAGAAAAATGAGTTTTAAAAAATTAATGTTTTTTAATTCTTTTTATATTCTGGTAATTTTGTGTTATGTTGTTAGTTTTTTTTTCAATGGTATGTTTGTAATATGACATTATATGATTTTGGATTCGCTTTCCCGATATGATGTATGAAATATCACTTGTAACTCATAATTTTGTACATTTAAGTTCCTTAATTTTTTTTTAATGGACATTGATCTTATGAAATGCATAAACCACAGTACAATCATCCAGAAAAAAAGAGAACGCCAATTCACATCTCACAATTTATTTTTAGATGTAACCTTTGTAAATTAACATCCCAGTCGATGTGATAAATTAAAACATTGGAGGTTGTTGAAGATTGGCTAATATTTAAGTTACAACTTGACTCATTTACGTAGACATACTCATTCAGATTTATTGAAGTCACTTCACATGAATAGCTTGTGCATCCTATGTTGTTTTTATTATTTTTCAGAGAAGAAAAAAAAGGATCAAACAAATGTCACTGGAGACTCACGAGGTCAGTTCCGATCATCTCTTTGACATATTTATATTTCAAGTCAGAGCCATAAGCCTTTAGCGTTTAAAAATATTTTAAAAAATAAGTTTATTTTTATTAATGTTTGATCAATGCTTGTTTTAAATGAATATTTTTAGTGCTGCTTGTACAAAATAACAAGTTTATTCATTTGTAACTCTCCTGGCCAGTAGATTGATGATTTCATAAAGAAAAGCCTGGTTACTCTCATAACACAAGCAAGGGAGATTAATCATATAAAATCCATTTCTCAACAATGGCAAATATCAAACAATGACATTGCCAGAAAAGCATCGCTGATTGAAGGATTTGGAGATGTATTTCAAACTCTTTGTGAATGTTTCCATGAGGTTCTTCAAGATGACGAAGAATCTGCCATTGTTTTTCTTTGTGAAGGTACAACAATTAAATAAATGGAGGGCATTCATTTAAAAAATCATTGCAAATTTTTTCAAATCTCTTAAATGTTAGATAAAACCTATTCCTACCTAGCTTCTTTTCAGAAGTCCCTTGTAATTACTTATCTACTAAATGAGTGTTTAAAAGTTATGCTCAAAGAATTTCCTGAAAAGACCCATAAAAGCATTAGGCTTAGGGCTTTTGATGCCATTCCACATGTGGATATTGAGGATGGTAGCAAATATTCTCCCTATATAACATAATCACGCCAAGCAATCTTTGTTTTCAGGAATGTCTCTTTTTGCTGCCTCTGTCATCAACAGGTGTGTGACAAACTTAGGAAATGATTGCATTTTGTGCAAATTTGAGGATAACGACATAATCATCCCTGGCCAGTGTTCTTTTCTCACCTCAAGTTTCCAACATTTCATCACAAGAGGTCACCAGCTAATTACAGGTACCGTTATTAAAAATGTCTGATTTAAAAACAGTTAAATACAATGCGAAGTTGTCTGTTTCAGAAGTTTATCCTCTTGAAGTCTGTCAGTGTTGGAAAGATAATTTTGTGTAAGTAAAATGTGATAGAGGGAAAATTGTTTTAATAAAATTGTTAAAATTGATTTCATGATTGAAAACATTAGATTGAAACCCTAAAGTGTTGAAATCCGGTCTTCTGGAAAAAAGTTTAGGAAACATTTGAATGTTTTCTGAAATATTTCTTTTCGAGCAGTTGAAGGAGGTTACGACCTGATTGTTATTGACCCACCCTGGACCAACAAGTCTGTTAAAAGGAAGAGAAGGTGAGGTTAAATGAAATTATTTGATGGCTCTGTGACACATCAAATAATTTGCATGTCAAAGCAAAAGATCTTTTAAATTTGAACTCAAAGAAAAGATGCACATAAACTTTTTTTGATTTAATTTGAATGATCTTTGATCAATACTTTTTTAAGACATGAAAAAAATTGTTATTGGCATTAAAAATAACACATCAATCCCAATGATAGGTTTGGATTTTTATTTTATTGTGTTTTGTACACGTATATAATAAAGTACCTCATCCTACGTCTGGACTCGTCACGTTTTACAAACATTTTCAACAACTTGAGAAAAGACATTCAGTTTCATTTTAACTCAATAGCTCCTGAAGGGCTACTTCCGTATCTATTCCATATTGTGGACAAAAGGGAAGCAACTTCGTTAAGTTTTTGATTTCATGATGAAAATGTTTTTCTTTTCTAAAGATATTCATTTATCTTAAAAAATAAAATGATTAACACATCCAGGAATGAATTAAGTTTTATAATAATATAACGTGCACTGTGAAATAATGACGATTAAAGACGGATATCGTGATTTCCGACACCTCGTGTGAATAGACACTCGATAGAGATGCGTCAAACTAATACACACATGGATCGTAAGTGAAAGAAGATAAAAACATCCAGTAATTTTTATTGAAATCTCGTAGAATCACACAAAAGCCAGAAGTCTCGAGGAAAGCGAGATTTCGATGCTATTTTTAACTAAAAATGCGAGAGTACGTCGCTATGCGAACAGACGCATTTGGATGCATCCGTACGAACCCCTATAATGACACATTTAGTCGCATCAGGAGCTAATGAGTTAAATTAAGTCTAAAACTACCAATGATAATATTTGACTTTACTCATGCGTATACACAAGTATATAAATTTATGAAATTAAATTGGTCAAGTCAAGAGCCTTCACATATTCATTTAATCTTGTCATTATGTGATGACCACTATTCTGTTTACTCAACAGTTATTTAATGATTGAAGAAGAAGATCTAAAAAAGATTCCCATGGGAGGACTGGCCAAAGACAACTGTCTAGTCTGTGTGTGGGTAACAAACAACGACACACTGCAGCAGTTTGTCAGGGATGAACTTTTCCCTCACTGGTCTGTAACATGGGCAGCCAACTGGATCTGGGTCAAGGTGAAAGCATGCACACATTTGTCAATTGTTTTTCTTCAGGAATGTAGACAACTTATTTATTCAGTAAAACACATCCCTTTTTTTCTCTAAAGCATATACATAAAAGTTTCCTTCCAGCTCCTGAAATTCCAGGATGTCCTGGAATTTGATTAAAAAAAAAAAATTCCAGTGAAAACTCCTTAAACTACTCAATATTTCCTTAAATGTGTCAAAATTTTATTTTTGCTAGTGTAAAAAAATAAATAGATTATTGTTCCTGAAATTAAGTGTGGCAATCTATCAGTTTTAGAGTGATTGACAGAAGACTTCATACTCTTTAAATGTCCTATAATTTTATATTTGTTCCTTGACACCTCCTGGAGTTTTGTTTTAGATTTTGTACAGTTTTTGGTTTTATTTCATTTTGATGATTTGGTAGATAGTTATGAAAGAACTGTTATTTACTGTCATAATCTCATTAGATAGTATAAAATAACTAAAGTTGTTGACTATCATTTAGGTCACCAGGTTTGGGGAACCTGTCTGCCAGATAAGCTCTCACCACAAGAAGCCATATGAACAAATCATCATAGGAAGAGTTCAGAGGTCAAAGCCAAACTTGTCAGCTATAAACTTTGATGAGAATAAGAAGACAGTTAAAAGTGATGACTCTAGTAGTCCATCACATGATGCAAACTTGTGTGTAGAATCACAAAGGAAACTTGCGCTGAATGTTGGGAATGAGTTTAAGTGTGTCAGGGGAGACAATGATGATGCCCAACAAACCGACTCAGTTGTTGCCCCTGTGAGTTCACCGTGTGATCAAACTGTTCACCCTGGAAACACAAGATTAAAATCACTCTTGCCAAGAAACCAAGTGGCGTCTGATACTTGCACTAAAGAACAAGCCACACACAGCTTAGAGATTCCACCATCATTTGTTCTGGCCAGTGTGCCGTGTTCACTGCATTCAAAGAAACCTCCATTATCAGGTACAGCTGCATTGGTTTATGTCATTTTAAAGTTGCAAATAAATAGTTATTGTAGTGGGAAGTTAGTCGTATATATTAAGGTACATTATATTGCCAATTTGATAAAATACATTATGTTGTAATTGTAATCATAATGTTTTAATTGTAATCAATCATAGATCCAATTCACTGGTATTAAAAACATCTATAAATATTATTGCCATAATTCATATTTTTTTTTTTTAAAAAAAGAACACAACTTTTTAGCAGTAGGCTTGGGTATTCTTGTTTTCATAAGTAGGCTTGGGTATTCTTGTTTTCATAAGTAGGCTTGAAAGTTTTTGTTACTTTGAAAAAGTTATCACATTTTAAAAGTAATTTCTTTCAATTTATGACTGTACTTATTGTGCTGTTTTAATGAGTAACTTCCAACAGTTGTTGCATGCAATGCAAGCTGTAGTCACTATTCACTAGTTTATCTCATTTAAAAATAATTAAATTCTAAATCCAGTTTAATTATAAATAAATTATGAAGCCTCTGACACAGTGAGAAAATATTTTTTCACCTTTTCATTGCCAGATATTTTAAAGCCTTATTTACCCCTGGCTTCCAAAAATCTTGAACTTTTTGCCAGGAATTTGACAGCAGGATGGTGTAGTTGGGGTAATGAGGTGAGTTATACAGGTGACATTGCATTATGTTGGAGATGAGATTTATTGACCCTAGGAAGTTTGATACATTTCACTCTTGATCACAGGTTATATAATAGCCAGGTTATTTTCTCATTGGTCAATGTTAGGTAAATTAAATAATTCTTAATTTTACTAGAAAATAACCAACTAAATGATGGGGATGCTGTTGTTTACGAACTGCTAATCTTGGTAACTTACTAACTAGTATTTAAGTAATAACCAGAACCTTAATTAGTACTAACTTCTCAGGATTTCATTTTGTCCATCTATTGACAACAGACTAATGTGTTTACAAATATCAAAGGATAGAAGAATACAACACTCAGACATAGAGATAAATAAATACATTTGTGTTCCATTCCCAAGAAACAAACACATAGAAACCCTCCATCTTCCCATCTGGCTCCAGGAGAACCAACACACTAACAATTCTCTGATAAAAAGTGAGACTACACATAAGTGTAGGATGCAAGAATCTTCTGTTTCGGGGGTGTCTATAATGTATGAGATAAGAATATGTATTCTTTACAATTCCTTCATTTTTATTAAATTTTTAGCACAAACATTTTCATAACTCAATATTATTTGCTTCTTTTAATTTAGCCTTTAAGACACCAGCACCTGGACTACTATGAGATTTCATCATTGAAAAATCTGATTAATTAAATTACTAACTTTTAAATGTTGAGTTTATTTCAATAAAATTTTTAATAAACTTTCAGAAACTGGCATCGTCAACTTTGCTCAGAGATGTAGAATCTATGAATTAGTGTAAAATTATAGTGTGTTAATGTTTGTTTTCAGGTCGTTTGAAATTTTTAAAAATTCATAAATAGAAATCAAAATGTTTATTTTTCATGAAGTCAGAATATAGTTTTTAGCATTGGAAAACATCTTGATTCACCTCATAGAAGATCATTGTTGGTTTTTAAAACGACTTTCTCAAATAAAAATCTTGTTTGTTAACTGTTAAACCCGCAGAGCAAGACAATTATTTTCAACTCAAGCTAAACGATAAATCATCGCACGTTATCTAAATATTGTTATAGGTATTAAAAAAAAAGAATTTTTAAAGCAGACCGGTAAATGATAAATGAAAAGTGTTCATGAGTAGCAGTAGAATTAATCCTCATTGAAATGTATGCATAAAACTCAACATAATCTGCACCCTAAGTAAAAGAAAAAAATTCTTCATATGGATGAGGATGCATTGTCATAGGAAATTTTTATCTAACTAGTTTTAGAAAGCAAGGGCAGAAAACTGATAATTTTAATCAGATACACATAGAGTTTTACAAAGAAAGAAATAACACTACTTACTTGTGTGTATATAGACTGACAAACATAACCTCTACCATGTTTACTACATCCACCCTAAAGTCTACATTCATGGGAGGGGGGGGCGGGGGCTAGGACGGTGCCTGGCATAATGAGGATCTACAAAAGCCATTGCTTGAGTGAGGGGTTTTATTTACCTATTACTGTTAGTAATAATTAACTGTTCTAAAAGTGTAAGGATACTTGTCATAATTCTGTGTTGTTTTAATTGATGTCCCTCAGCCAAGGTCAAGTTAAGTACAACTTCATTACAATTGGTTATGTCGAATAGCAGGACTTTGTGGTGGAGTTGTTCATTGTTGTTTTAACCTTAGGAAGATTTGATTTCATTTTAATTGGGAGATTTTATCAAATCCCTAATCTTGATCAAGTCTTGCTGCTTTAAAGTTGTTCTAGTTTCATGGATTGTTTGCTTTGTTGGTTGTGTTGAGAAAGATGTTTTTATTGCCACCTTTTTGATGCCCATTGAGCAAATTAACTACTGTTTAAAAATAAAAGATTTTTGCAGTCATGTCACCAGTGTGTGTCCAAATTTACTTGATAAATAAATATGTTATTAAAACAGGTTATGTATAGGCCTGACAAGACGTCTGGGATGTCCTATGCACACCCTGTTTTAATAACATATATTTATTTATCTAAAAAGCCTGATTGTAGTCAGTCTCACCCAAATTGACTTGGTAGCAGGTTGAATGTTTTGATGGTGTCCCACTGTATTTGGCAAGTTTGAAATAACAAAATAAAATTTATTATTAACTCCATTGTCCATACATGTTCTTTTATGGTTTCCAAGTTACTGGTGCTCTCCATATTACTAAATACAGCTCCATCGATGAGCATCTCTTTGAATCCATTTACAGCCGGAGCCATTCACAGTTTCAATCAGTTAAGTTGAAAAGTATTGTAGCTCAGACTATGATGCCAGCTCACATCTTCTCATTTTAACTGTTAACTGAGTGCCTCTCATTATCATAATGAGTAAAGTAAAAATACAAAAAACAACAAGGTCAAGTCCCCTTTTCAGCCCATCATTGTCTATCTGGCTAGTGAAGCAGCGCTTACAAGTTTCTCTAGCCACAATGAGTACTTTATAACCAATATTACTATTGTTCATGGTACAGCTCAGGTGTAATGGTAGGTAAAAACAATGATATAATACATCATTGTAATACTAGTAGAAGTAATTGTAAGAGTTTTGTTGGAATATTTGTACACCTACTTTCTTGTACAACTTAGTCTTACATCCATCCAATTGAATGGAGAGAAAAAGCCGATGACAATTATTCCAAAAAGTACATAACAGGCAGTGCAGCAAACTGCTTTAACAAAATGGTTACCACATATAATTTTTTATGAATTGCCTCAAACTTTAGGCCTTGGGCCAATATCCAAAGAGGGATAACAATGGTACAACACATCAACTTCAGCATCTTTGCTACAACCAAAAATATGAAATTTATAGACTGGATTTAATTTTTTTTTTTTTTGTTGATGTTAAGTTCCTTTACAAAGTGTTTAAAAAAACTAAGATGAGGTGGTGGTATTACATTTTGAAAAAAACAACAGTTTTTGCAAGACAGCATTGTTTTGTTTGGTTTAGCAACACACATTAAAAAAAAAAGAAAGGAAAGAAGAAATAATAAAAAGAAAATGCTGAAAAGGGTTTTATTCAATCCCTATCCATCAATGAATACAAGTTGTCAAGCAATGAGGATTACAAAGCAGAAGTGTGGGGTAGATAGCAGGATAGACAGGTTAGTTACTATACAAGTCACCAATAACCTTATAGGAAGTGATCATTAAAAGAAAAAACAAGTTCAATAGCTGAAATTCATCAAGACCAAACAATTTTAAAAGATCTTCTCCGTCAATTTTTCAATTTGAAAGTCTGTCCCTTGGTATTAATACAAAGTTGTTGTTGTTTTTTTTACGTTACTCCAAAATGACTTGTTTATAAACTACGGGTTGTTTTCATCTTAAAACTTTTATATTTTAATGAAAGCAAAATAATTGAAGTAAAAATAGCCCCCCTCCCCCACAAGATACATATATACTAGAGTTCCTTTTTCTTTTACTAAGTTTTTTTTTTCTTGAAAATTGTAAGTTCTTAGATGAAAGAAATTATTACAATTTGGTTTGAAAAATGAAAATGTTAAAATAAGAAAAAATAGAGTAGAGAATACATGAAGAAAATTAAGAAAGTACATTGAATAAGTGCAAAATTTGATTTACAAAGGGCAGTCAATCCAGCGATTAAACAGAAAACTTTAAACCTAGGAGTGCAAGAGGAAAAATTACAAGACTCAAATTAAACTAGAAATGCTTTATGTTAAGACAGTAATAAAAGGGGAAGCCAAACATAATCTATCTAAGTACACATGTTCTACAATAATAAGAAAGAGCCAATATCTTTCATTCAAATTCCACAGCAAAAAAAAAAACATACAAAATTTAGGTCAATATACAAAATGATCTGTTATTTTAATAATATCGTAAAAATTTGCATTAAAATTTAAAAAAAAAAAATTAATGGCTTTTTTTTTCTTTCTAATTAAAAAAAAAACACATAAAATATCTTTATATAATACATTCTCAATAAGTACACACTCAAGCACACACAATAATTATGTTCATAATTTGAGGTGTTATAAATGTAAAAAAATAAATATATGTAACTTTTAAAATGTAACACTGGGTACACCATATAAATGCTGTTGAGAAACATAAAGACACACTTGATCTTGAAAATAAACTAATGTTTGTTTTCAAGTTTGTATTTTTTAGTTGTTTTTGCCCACCATAAACATGCATTTATCTGTTTAAGATAACTTTCTGTCTTTATCTTCCTCAACAAATGGATGAAAATGCACTTTGCTATTTAAAAAAAATTTATATTTATATATATATTGGACATATTAAGAATATAGAATTATATAAAATATTCATAACAATAAAACTGTTTATATATAATAATAATATAACATATTGGTATTCATAGGATTTTGGTTTCCTTATCTTTATGTAAATAAATGCTGTGTTACATGCAGCATGATTACATGAACAATAGTTAGGCACGTTGATGATATTCTCTTTCATTTTTTCCAAAAACTTACTTGCAATCAAATCTTTTTTTTATATATATATTATGTTTTATTTGCAAGTTTATGTCAATTATTTTATAGTTGGGTCTATTTTTTAAAATAATATATATTATTCTTTAAAGCTATTTTTCCAACTAAAGATTTAATTTTGCAAACGATTTCTTTTATATGACTTAATTAAATAAACAGTACATTTAAACTAGTCATTAAAATGAGATCAAGGCGGAAATTTATAACACAAAAAAATGAATTTATGCTGACCTGACATTGGTGGTCTAAGTTATATCGTCTACCTTTGTCAGACGAGTCATTACAAATTCACATACAAACTCAACATCCACAATCCATAAGACACAGTGTCATCACTTGTTCAATCTGATCACAATGAAAATCTGAGTCAACTTATCCATAAGTGATAACAGTACACTGTAGGTGAAACAAACAATGTTCAACATTGAAATTGAAGTCATGCTAAGCTATGTAATTAAAACAAATTTCAAACGCAACTGAAAATAGTTCAACTAAAATAATGGGGAGAAAAACTTCTGTAAAAAAACTACTATCCTGTAGAAAGTACTTTAACATTTAAACAATTTTCCTATGCCATTTCATATATTTCAGTGACCTATTTTGATATTATTATAACCCTAAGTTGACAAGTGAAACATTCAAGGAATGACTGGTTTCGTCAATTTAAGATTTATTATAAAAAAATTGTTTTGAAAAATCTTGTGTCTAAATTTTTAACAAGTAAGTTTTCTTAAAAGCTCAGTCTAAAATTTTTGAAAATAAGTCTTCTGAAACCTCTTTATTTTTAAACAACAATTGTAATAACTTCAGTTCCTGGTTTCTATCTAGAAGGTCAAAATTCAAGTATAATTATCTTATGAAAGAAGGTTAAGCTTTTAGAAATGCTCATGGTAGAATGAAATCATGTAGGCTATTTGCGTGTATCAGTGCAGTTTCAGCAATGAGGCCTCTTAAAAAGTAACTGAACAGTATTTGTAAAATTGGCATTCACATAAAATATTCTCAAGAGCCTCCAAAGGCTCTAACTTCTAATCAACCACCAATTTTAATATATCTCTTAATAATAAAATAAAACACTGCTAGACTACACTATTTTTAAAAATGATTTGATTTGCAACTTTTGTTTTAACATATTCAATTAATACTTTAATATCATAGTGTATTTTGACTACACCAGTAAAATTTTAAAAAATGTATTCACAACAAAGCTTAAAAATTTTTTAATCTACAGTTATAAACCTCCATTTTGCTGCAAAGTGTAAAAAATATATAAGATTGTATGACTAAACTTTGCGTAAGTATAAAACAAATAATTTTAATGAAATAATTGGTGCTTAACTCTACAAAATGCACAATCATAAAAGATGTTATTCATTAAGTTTATTAATTGTCAGTAAATATTTTTTAAAGACAAAGTTTTTTCCAATTATTAAATAAAAAATTTAATTAGGCATTAAAGTTATCTGGTTAGAAAAAAAGATAAAAAGTTTTTTACTTATTTGTTTTTCATCATTTTAAAAAATGTAACTTAATTTAATTTTTTAAAATCTGAAATAGTTTACTAATTTAATAGTGTAAATTGCACTTATGTGTTACTGGCAGCCCAAATTGGACTCAAAATATTTGTTGAACAAACAAAACTAATACTTCATTTATTTTCAAAATGGTTACACTTACAAAAAATGTTTTTATAATAAATAAAAAAACAGCGGTGACTGCTAAACATATCTCTGCATATCTTTCAAACATAAGAAGCAATTTAATATGCAAATATAAGTCTAAATTTGTAAATTGCTAACTTAAAAAAAGAAATAAATTTAAAGCCTTAATGTCCCAGAGACTACTAAACCCTTTCATTTTTAACTTTGAAGCCTTAATAGGCACCTTACACTTTTGTTTCAAATTTGATTACAATTTAACAAATACAAATTGTGGTCACAAATTATGCCAAACAGTTCAGCACATGAATGAAGAGAAATGATTAAAATTTAAATCATTCAACTGAAGCACAAACATAAATAATACAAAACCCTGTTCAGCCTTGAATGTCAATGTACATCTGTTGCAGATAGAGAACCATCAGACATTACAAGCCCTATTTTTTAATTCCACTCACCCTCCCCAACACAGCAACAACAAAAATAACTGAATCAAAATAAATTCAAATATTTACTTCAGGATTTTAATTGCAAAAATATAATTATTATCCTCTTTTCAATTACAATTTTGACATAAACCAAGTGAGAAAAACACTTTTAAAAAATTATAATAAAAAACTATAGCTACAATAAATTGAAATTATAGAAAAAGAAAGAAAACGTGGTTTAGAGTTAAAAGTTATGAAGAAGTAAAACTATTTACATTATAGTATTGGCTATGACATGAATGTAGGGATTAAGAAATGAAATAAAGCTTGAGATATAAATGCTAAAATAAGTGTATAAATAAGCTTTTTGTAAGAAAATGTTTCGATTATACTAGAAAAATCTCCTGCACTAAATCCAGAGTTTTATTATGTCGTAATAGGATGACTTGTCTAAACATCCCACATAGAAAATGCTACTACACTGCTTATCATAGCAATTAGATGTAGTGCAGCTGTTTTTAAGAGTTCTCGGTAATTAATAACAGCATGGAGAGAGTTTCATCCATTAAAGAAAAGTCTGCTGAAATCTTGTCAAATCTGCTCCTACGTGGATTTCTTTCTCTCAGTGGAATTAATTTGCATAGTTGAGAATTAAAAATATATATTCCCTCAATAGGAATATAACTTCTATTGCATACATGTAGATCATATAATAGTATGTATGTGTCCACATATAATTGTATGAAACAAGAGCAGTGTCATATGTTAGCAACACTTTCAAATTATGCCAATCTATCAGTATCATTATGTTTGATCTTAAAACTCAGGGTTTGTAGGAAAAGACGTATAATTAAAAAAAAAAAATTTTGAGTAGGGGTGGGTGGGAAAAGGGGAGGGACAAAAAATAGCATATCACATCTGTCATTTATATATATATATTAATATATATATATATATATATATATTTATTTATGTGTATATATTTAAATCAAAATGAAGAAAAAAATTATGCTTACATCTTAAAAGCTTACATGAATTTAAATTTGTCATGACAAGGCATCCAGTTATGATTATTTAAAAATAATCCACAATGACTTCATCACTTAGAACTAGATAATTTTGAAATAATATGACAATGATTTTTTTTTTACAGTTCTCAACACATGCATCGTGGCCAACAACAAAACATATCAAGCAACCTATTCCACAAAACCCGTACATATTTGAAATTAACTAGTAGGGGAAATGAGGGAATACGTTGGCCCATTACAGCTATAATATAGGCTATCTTTGCAAATGGGCCTCATTGCCTGAGATAGAGTGTTTGCATCAATGGAATAAGACATTTCAGATCTTTAAATGTGGTTTTATGTATTTAGATTTGCAGATATAAATGCTTGAATCATATAAATATTTAACAAAAGCTTGCAAGGTGAAACAAATCATGTCTGTTTTGACAATTAAATTAAAATTCTTTACAGTCACAAACGTATGATAGTAATTCATCAGTAAGAATTATTATATATTAATAAGCCACACAAGTAAAAATACTTTTTAAATTAGATCGATGCAAATTGCCTGAAGGTTTAAATGGAGCATTTGGTTGAATTACAAGCCCACAAGTAGTCTCTACCTTTTAAAAAAATCATTTCTTCTATTTGGGAATGTTACACTATGGCCAATGTTACGCTATGGCCAATATTACACTGTGGCCAATGGACACAAGAAAAGCTACTTACATAACTAAGCTCGATTATCTTGTTTTAATATCCACTCTTTTAAAAATAGCTTCCTTTTCCAGTTATCATTTTTACTTTGTTTCTTGTGAGAGGAAAGGCACACACGTGCACAAAATTAATGGATGATATAAAGGCACTTTTAAGTAACATGCGCTTATAGAAACAGTTTATAGTTTTAAGAGACACTATTCCCAAGTCACTCTGTTTTTTTATTGTATGCTATCCTGACTATCTTTGGTATTGAGAATTGATGTGATCAAGTGTAATACAAATTGCTGCTGTTTATTTTTTAAAAATACGTTCCAGGAACTGAATAGCTTCATATATCCTAGGAAAAAAAACCATTGTAGATACAAAACTCTCGTACAATAAAGAAAGGATAACAAAAACTACTACTATAACTTAAAATAATGCCTTGTGTGCGTTTCATAACCAACATTTTTTTAAATTTTCAGGCAAAATATATTATCTAGAACAAATAGCAAAAAAAAAAAACGTTTAATCAACATAAGAATAAATGTACTGATGTAGCTCAATACATTTTCTTAATAATGAACAACCTTCTAGTGAACAAATTCAAGCACTTAACTTTAATTTTCTATTAAAAATTTTGGCAAGTGACAAGATAAATTCGCTTTCTTTGAATATTAAGATCTCTGCTTATGAACATTAAATGACCTTGACATCAAATGTGTTTTAACTTTTCGATTATGACTTTATTACATTCTGCGCAGCCGAGTATTTGGTCTGATTATAGTGCACACTTCTTGCATGCAGACTTGATACTCAAATATAATGATGTTTTTTAATCTTCTGGTTATATTAGCAACCCTTATGGCATGCAGTCTTTCAAATTAAATATTTATGGAGTTTTTCACATTAATTATCTTTTCCATTGGTTTCATATAACATTTTTATGCAACATAATAATAATACTCTATTAAAGAAATGTTACAAGCAAAAAGGAAACAATGTATGAGAATATTAAATTATGAAGAATTAAAAATGAAGCTCTCATTCTTAAAATAAAATGACTTTTCACCATATTTATTGTGATCATTAAAATATTAAAATTTGTGAGAGACATTTGAAATAAGACCCAATGAGATCTTAATCACTGTCAAATATTAATAAAATGTGGGGTTTTAAGAAGTGGTCGTTTTTTATATTTAAAATTAATATTTAAAAATTGACCAATATAAAAGTTAAGTTCTTATATTTATTATAATATATAAATACACAGCTTTTAAAAGACATGCATAAATTTCAAATTATAGATTTAAAATAATTACTCTCAACAAACTGTAAAGCTGACAATACTGTGATGTCATTTTATAAAATTAAATGAATTGTTTGCTTTATTGTGGACCTAATGCAAAAAAAAAAGAAATTGTTTAGCTAATTGTACAATCACAGTATGAAGTAAATAAAATGTTAAAATATCAAAATCCAATGTGTTAGCACTAAAAACTATAAAAATGTGGTTTGTTTTGTTGTTTTGTGTGTGTGTGTGTGTTGTTTTTTGGTTGTTTTTTTTGCATGCATGCCCTTCTAAATGAATAATAATAAGACACTCATGGCCCTAGGAGAATGTTATTTAAATCAGTTTTCAAAATTTCGTCCTTCATATTCATTTTAATAGCTGCCTTAAATTAATAGCATGACAATAAAATTGGTTTACTTTCAAACAAGGCTGATTTCTATCTCCAAGACTTTCATAAATGTTTTTGTGGCATTTTGTAAACATTAATTTTTAAATAAAAGAGTAAAATATAAATTTCATTGTGTACACCTGCTCCATTAATGTCTTTATATTGGTTTGTTAAAAAAATTATTTCATCAGTCAGTACATCCGGCTCATTTTGTTTATTTTGATTCACAAAATATGGAAGCAAAATATGGACTACAATTCACAGTCATTTCTAGAAATAAGCTTTTCATTCTCTTTACAATATAATTACACTTCTGATATTAATCTAATTAACAATCTTACAATAACATCAAAATCAATTCATATACAATCAAACATGATATTAAACACTCTTTCAATTTAAAAAGGCTTTTTGTCCCCCACAAATACAATTTAAAATATGTTCAAATTTATAGCATTAAAATAATTCTTAAAGTAAAACCAATAAAGTTCAATAAGTAGACATCAATTCTTTTTCATCCAAAACATTGTAGTCCAATAAAATTTCTATTGAAAGTACTGTGGATCCATTGGCCAACTACTCTTATGAGTGTGTCCTGCTTCTCACTTGCTTGCTTGCTAAATATGAAATGCAGCCCATTAAACAGTAATGCTGTCTAGGAAGGATTCCTTACCACAATGATACCCCTCTTACCCATTAAATTACTTGACCTATTAAATGAACAAGTTAGATAGTAGACTTGGAAAATGAAACACGTAGATGACAGCTCTCTCCCATTTGATAGTTGTGCATAGCCTAGAAGAGATAAGAGCAAAAATGTATGCTTAAATAAGGTGAGTGAAAGCATCCTGGACTAAACTAATAGGAAGCAACATTAAAAATTTACTTTCTAAGAATGCAAAAGTAAAAAAAAAAACCAATAAACTTTGTATTTTTATTACTATTAGGAAATAAATTCAGCACCACCGGCAAATGATGTATTTAGTCACTACAGTCAGGAATGAGTTTATAATAGATTTAATTAATAAAAAAAAATTCAATTATTTTATGTGGTGCCATAGAAAATAATAATAAAAATTAAAAGTATTTTGAGCAATTTGTTATAACTTTTGATATCAAGAGCCTTAAAATAAACTCCCACCCCACCTCCTCTACATTTTCATTAAATTATATTTTATTTACATGCAATAACTAAAAGATAACTGAAAAGCTTAGTTTTTAAAAAAAAAATTGTTAGTCTGAAATCACGGTAAAGTAATTGAAAACTGATATCAAATTTTGCTAATTGACTCCACAACTTACAATGAGAGCATGAATAGCTTCTTCAACTGTGTTCATTTGGATCAATGCCATTTTTCTGTCTTTCCTTGAAAACAAAAAATAGAAAATGTTTAAAATGTGGCACTGGGTACAATTTAATTTTAAACCATTTATGTCAGAGTGGTATTTAAGAGCTATTTTCAATGAATTGCATACAATTAAATCTAAAATTAAATATTGCCTCAAAATACTGAGAACTTACGGAAAAAATTTAAAGGCTTTGACAGTTCCATGATCACTGAACCATGTTGTCAGATTCTCTTCCGTCACATGGGCTCTGAAACAATGCAGTAAACATGGCAAAGAGCAGTCTTTACAATAACTAAAATGGCAGATCAAAGAGCAGTATTTACAATAACTAAAATGGCATATCAAAGAGCAGTCTTTACAATAACTAAAATGGCATATCAAAGAGCAGTCTTTACAATAACTAAAATGGCATATCAAAGAGCAGTCTTTAGAAGAAATAACCTGGCATATCAAAGAGCAGTCTTTACAAGAACTAACATGGCATATCCAAGAGCAGTCTTTACAAGAACTAACATGGCATATCAAAGAGCAGTCTTTACAAGAACTAACATATTCTTTAATTTAAAAACAGCAGAGTATTTACAAAATTTCAATAGTGCTAAGGAATTTCAAGTTCAGAGATCAAATTAGGAAAGATATAAATGTTCATTTATATTCAGATTTATTGACAAGAAAATTCAGTTTAAACTTACGGAATGTTCGATAAATGCAGGACTTGTGATGGAGGAAAAATATTCTGGCAATTTTTGGAGCCTGGCCGTTTAAATCGATGGAGGGGAGAATTGACAAAATCTTTTGTGAGACCAGCATCCTGTGAAATTAACAACGTAGTCAAAGTTTTAAAAGATTATTATTAGCATTTACACAAGATATAAAAAAAATTCTGAAAATTTAGTCAGGGCCAGAAATAAGTGACTTCATAAATTTAAATAATTTACCAATGCAACAAAAATCCAAATAAAATTTAAATTACACTGTAATTGACTTGAGACATGAAATGTATATCTTTTTTTAACCATTAATGCCAACTTACTTTTTTATAATCACTAACCTGTGTAAATAATGAATGAAATTGACACCATTTTCAGGACAATAAAGCAGTTAATAAGATCCAGTCAAGTAGTTATTTGTTTTTGCAGTCCCTTTATTTATTATTTTAGTTTAGACGAGTATGAAGCAACTTAAACATTTTTTTAACATTTTGAAACAGCATCACTTACTGACTGTCCCTCTTTTGGCATTTGCACAACTTGATGTTTGGATTGGGCTACTCTAATTTGTTTGCCCCATACCCTGGCTTTGTCAAGATAGGTGATAGCTGTTAATAAATTTAGACAAAATTTGTAAAGCATTGTATATCATCTTAAAGTGGAGCTATTCAAAATAAACACAGCCTAGCTTTTTAAATACTTATTTATATGAACCTTATCATCTTCTTTCAAATAACCTTTTATTGATAATTTTGAGTTCACATTTATTTCAAAAGGCTATTTTTCCTTTCCTTACCTATCATAATTTTGAGAACACATTTAATTTCAAAAGGTTATTTGCCTGTCCCCTTACCTAACTGTGCTTGGTGAGGATCGGCCATCTGAATGAGGGCGTTATCTTTTTTGTTGAACAGGACTTTGACTCGATGAACATCACCATAAACTCCTACAAACACAAATGTCATATCATATAGGGGGGGCACCAAGAAAGTACAACATAATAATAAAGACTTTGTTCCTTGATACAAAATGATTTGACTGTAAAATGGTTCCAAAATAATTGATTGTATTATTTAATGTGAAAGAAGAGAATATGTTATAGCTAACTGTACTGCTTTGGCAGACTTGGAAAATTTCTCAGGGTGACAAAAAAATTAGAAAAATTTTAAGAAGGCTTCAAAAAAGTCAAACTTTAAAAAAACATTAAAAAAAAAATTTGAAGATACTTCTAAATTGGAAATAATAAAATGAAAATTCCCCTTTAAATAATATACAAAACTCAACTTTTCAGTAGAAAATATGTTGATACTTCAATGTATAGCAATAATCATGATAGAGTTAGAGTGCTCAATAAATAAATATTATAATTTATTACACATTGATGAGATTAAAGATGTCTTCATGTGTTGATAATCTCTATCTAAGGCACCAGTAGAAGGCAACAAAAGGAAATAAAATAAATAAGCTTTGATAGTAGGCAGTTAACAGGCAAGAGCAAGTTAATTAAAGCTATATAAAATAGTGAGAGATTCTTCTCTTAGTGGGTTCTGGTGTAATGTTGGGAATTTTAAAAGAAAGGAACTTTACGGCTCTTTTCTTAGGTTTATGTGTCTTATGTTTGAGGATTTATCAAAATATTTTATTCATATGAATTTTTAAGTGTCATTGAAAGCTTTTAAATTGATAATTAAGTTTCTGATGAGCTTATACTGTCAGGGTATCAAAATAATTCTTAAATTAAGTCATACAATCTCTACAGCTAAATTAATGATAATTAAAACATAATTAGGAAAATTTAAGAATCTTGGAAAGTAGAGAGAAAGAATAGTTTTCTTAATTTGTGTAAACATACCGAAAAGAGTAAAGAGGGCATCTGGTGTGACCATCTGGTAAGCAGGAAGAGCAACACAGGATTTATATGTGGACACATGAAATGGTTGGGGTTGGCAGAGGAAGATGTACGTTGGTCGAGCATTCAGGAGGCCGAACACACAACCAATCAGAAACAACAAGAGGTCCCAGCACAGTTGGATCCCAGCCGTAGTCACAGTACGACAGGAAGTGGAGTGGAGCGGAGCAGAGCAGAGTATTTTTTTTTTTTTGTGTGTGGGAAAGGGGAATTAAACAAAGGTAAAAGAGTTGGGGGAAGGAGGAAAAAAAGAAAAGTAAATATATTAGAATTTTTACAAAAATTTGATTTTATAAATTCATGAGAAAATGCAAGAGAAATAGCAAAACAGTGAAGTGAAAAAGTAAATTATGAAATGTGATTTAATCTTTAAAAAAACAAAAATACAATAACTAATTGAAATTAAAAATTGAGATTAAAAAAATATAAATGTGATTTTATTCCTTAATTTTTGCGATTTACTACTAAATGCCATAAAAGTTATATGGTTGTTTATTTTCCTTCTTATAACAAACATATTTTGCATGATGCATCTCTTTTTTATTTATTCAATGATATCAATAGATATCACTAACATAATTTTTTTTAAACTGCATAATTTTCTCATGCAAAGTGGACAATATGCATGCAGCATTTAATACTTGGTTGAGACCCAGAGAAACTAACTCTAATATAGGGATATTAAACAAAAGTGTTACTTTTGTTATAGTTCCTATAATAGTTGACTAATTTTTAAAAAATCAAGTATATCCTTTTAAAAATACAATTTAAATAATAAATCAGATTAAAAGGATGGAAATATTTTAAACAACAATAACGCGGTGGACATAAATAATAATTTTTTTAAAAAGCATATATTTGTAACAAGTTCAATTCTTTGAAAAAGTATTTAAAAATACCAAAAAAAAATAATGATAATTAGGAGATTAACCCTGGATGAGATTTTTGTTTAGAAAATGAAAAGTACTGTTATTAAAACAGATACCATGGATAAGTGCTCACCTCTTCATCCAGATTTGATACAAGGATAACAGCACTACCCATAGCAGCTGTAAGTGGTAAGCCAAGACGTGCTGCACCTATAGCACCAGGAATACCAAATGCTCCCATTGCGTTCATGGCACTCATGGTGCCAATCGGCACCCCTGGGTAAAATGGAAAACCTAAATCCATCAAATATGCGCAAACAAAACAAATTTAAGAAGACTTTCTTTCTTTTATACTTTTAATGTAGATCTATTGAATATTAATTTATCTTCATATATTTAACCCTAGCACAAATGAAAATTGTAAACAATATAGAGAAAATCAAAATGAACTATTTTCGTAGACTTGACCAAAGTTCCACAACTTGAGTCTGTCTAGGTGTTTACTTTAATTACTTTTAGTCAGGTCAATTGGCTCTAAATTAATTTGCCCTGATTTGAAATAATTTTTTGTCATTTAAATGTTGATCATGAAGATGATGGAAGATATTATGATGATTCAATGTTAATGTTGAATAGAACAGAGTTTAAAGTAGATCTATGAAGAGTTGTACCTGGTATCCCATAGCCTGGAGCTGTGGAAAATAAACAAATGGCAAAATATTGTTAGAATTCAATTTTAACAATCTGATAATAAGTGGGTTTAAATCAATAAGGAAGTATAAAGTATAATTTTAGAAAGCCAGCGTGCTTGATTAACTAAAGCCCTGTAGAGCCATTACAGTTTGCAAGAGAATAAAACAAAACTAAAATAAGGGCATGCAAAGAAAAATTTAAATGAATAATTTCTTTTTTAAAAATGCAATTTTAATTGTGTTTTACAATAATGGCTCCACATTATGAAGTTACTCTAGGGTCTACTGTTATGTATTATTTAATATGGAAGATAAGTGAGGTATCATTTTTATATTAAAGAAAATATTTTTTTAAAAAAGAAAGTTGAAAAGTAAGCAGTTACAAAATTTAGCGTCAGGTTAAACTAGCTACAATCCCTTAGATCTAAAAGCTTTGGGAATAATAAGAACACTTCTTTTTAATATTAAACTGACCTTGTAGAGGTATGCCTCTACTTATGACTAATCTAGCTTATTTCTAACCTAAATTATGTCATTTTTAATTAATTTCAATAGCCTCCAATTTGTGTTATGATGAGCTTCAGCAAATGAAATTTTATGAATGCACTTAACATAAATTACTGTGATGTACAAATCAAATTTTCAATAAAGTGTTTCTTTTATTCACATAGCCCTATCATACCAACATGAAATAGTCAATGATTGAGATGTTCAAAACGTATTTATTCACATTCTATCCTTGCTTTAAATAATGTGGTATTTTCAAATTTAGTACAAACTTCACGTTTTTAACAAAATCAATTGCACAAGTGAAATAAGTCTCTCTCTTATTTTTTAGAAATTATTTAATTTTTTAAAATTATTTTTGTGTGTGATTGTTTGTGCATGTATTTAAATCACTAAAATTATGGATTTTTAATTATTTTTTAAAAATTGAATAAACTGCAAACACTGTTAGCAAATTTATTTTAGCATTAATACATTTTTATATAATTGCAGCCACAATAAAAAAATATAAAAAATCCACTAAATTATTCACTTTTTTCTGGTTAACGACTTCTAACTATTTTGTATATAATAAACTTATTAACTCTTTAAATTTAAATCTTGAGAATTATGCTCCTTAAAATACTTAATGCATTTTTTTAAAATGAGAAAATATATCGGATCTTTATAATGTATAATGTTGTAAATGAAGTTTTTGAGCTGTCTTTTTTAACACATTTCTTTTTTACAAACAATACTAATTAAATAATACGTTTGTTGTAAAAAAAATAATTCATTTGTAAAATGTCACCTAAACCCTGGGTCCAGATAATAGTAGGTTCCTCTCTCACTTCTTGATAGTCCACTGAAAAGAGAAGTTTTGAACATCTCTGTGTCTCTTTCAATATTTCCCCTTGGAGCATAATATAAAAATGGTCTACAAACGAATTCTGAATTTTAATTGACCATTATGTTGCTGCAGGAAAATTACTGTTTGGGCATTTTTAACTTTAAATATATTATGGAATTCTTTATTCTTTTATGAATCCTACAAATGAAACAAAATGAATGTTTTTTATGTTCTTAGATGATGGTGGGTTGGGATAGAATGAAGTGAATAAATTTGTCAAGTAACTTTTTCTTCTAATAAATGAAATCAACACAAATTGTTAGTATTAGTAAAATGGTTTTGTGCACAATTCAGATTCATTGGTTATTTAAAAAAAACAAGAAAACTGTTTCATTAAAACCAAAGAAAGTATAAAATCTAAGGATGTTACAAAAACTGAATATTCCTGCATGCTGGCATAATGAACACAGGTTCTACTAATCTACATGGTTTAGTAGGTGAACTATAAGTAATTGCATGAACCTTCACCTAATAAAGGATAAATAATTATGAAAATTAATTTGGCAAGTTAGACTGGTCAAGCAGAAAAAAAAAATGATAAAATAAATTATTGGGTGATAATACTATAAAACTAATTTATCCTAGTGTCAAGAGAAAGGCTACAGGAAAAGATCAATTAATGGCTTGGGGCACAAAGGTGACACTGAGCTTCTCACAGCATTGATTCAGGTCACACTTGGATCAACAGATACGCTCTACAGAACTTCTGTTTAAATTATCAGTGTTCATTTTAGATTTGAGAGGAGGAATAGAAAATTATGAAATTTTTTTATTTAGTGCAAAGATTCTCATAGGTAAAGACAAACTCTTTGGTGGCGGGGGGAGGAGGGAGGGTTCCAGCACAATATTCAAATGTCAACAAAAATAGTCAGTACAAAAACATACACACATGGGAAACAACAAAGATGCTGGTAATGTTATCACATTTTCTAGTAATATTTTAAGGTCGCAAAAAAGGGGCGGGTGTAAATTACCTGCTGTCTGCTGAGCAGGCAGGGCTCCAATGGTGGTGATCTGAGATGGAGCGAGGCCTTGGTATGTCGGTAGTGGGGACATCAGTACCCCAGAGGAACCTTGCCAACGACACGTGGAGGGTTATTATTTAGTTCATCACATGACCTACCAAATACTTTCTACTTCTGATCTGCATCCTCAAAATTTAGCACTCATTTTATTAGCTCAATGTCATGGGACTCTCTTCCAGAAATATTATTCATCAAAATGATATGAATTTTAATGTGTCACAGTGGAATGTCAGTGGCAGAGGATTTTGCACACCAAGCAATAGTGCAGTCTTATTCCCCTTCTTAGTAACTTGTCAAAATATGTAGATATCATTGCACATAGTTTTATATGCAAGATGGTGGTTTTAAATTTAGCTAGAATCAGCTAAATTGTTAATAAAATTACACCATAAGAGGGACAGTCTTTCATTTTCCATAAATTTTTTATTTTCTTTTTGATTTTATAAGTACGGTGACTTCTGCTGCTATGAGGGCCGGACTGCTAGACAATATTAGGGCAGGCCACGGTACAGGGTTAGACCGTGGGACATTAGGATGGGCCAGTATATAGGGCCGGACTGCTAGACAATATTAGGATGGGCCACTGTATAGGGCTGTCCTGATGAAATATTTTAGGACTGGCCACGGTGCAGGGCCGGACTGTGGGACAATATTAGGGCAGGCCACGGTACAGGGCCGGACCGTGGGACAATATTAGGGCAGGCCACAGAATAGGGCCAGACTGTTGGACAATATTAGGACAGGCCATGGTACAGGGCCAGACCGTGAAACAATATTAGGATGGGCCACGGAATAGGGCTGCCCTGATGAAATATATTAGGAATGGCCATGGTACTGAGCTGGACTTTGGGACTATTTTAGGACTGGCCATGGTACTGAGCTGGACTGATGGACAATATTAGGACTGGCCACGGTACAGGGCTGACTGCTGGACAATATTAGGGCAGGCCACGGTACGTAAGACAAATGTTGGCTACAAGAAGGGGAGTACAACATGCACACTGAACCACTTAGAAATGAATGATTACTACAATGAGAGTAGCTGCAAAAATAAGTGCAAATTTGTTAGGGAATTAGCAGTTAAAGCAAAAATTAAAGTAGAAGAAAAAAATGCATATGTTTTTTTATGTGTCATTCTGAAGTGAAAAAAAAAGAAATCCATCTAAGAAAAGCCCCAAGGTTATGCACTCGATTTACAAAAAGGTGCAAATAGTTTGTTTGATTGTTTGCTTTGAAGATGTAATCATTGAGCCACACAAGAGTGCAAGTTGTCATTTGACAATGTTCAATGCTGAGTAAAGAGTGAACTGAAACTTTGAAACATGTTCCATCTTGAAAACAAACATACTCTGGTACAAGGTATCTACATAAATATTTCAGACTTTCATACTATTGATATTTTCTGGGAAAAATTATAACACATTATAAGGTGATTGGGTAAAAAAAAAATATTTTTAGAAGATGAAAATTTTGTATGATGCATAGTATTACTGCTATCATTACAATTATATTAAAATTAGGTATGTTAAGGGCGGGTGATATGCAAAATAATATATTTTGCAAAATTAAGTTTGTTTTAACACCCTCAAAATAAAAGAATTGAAAACAATTTTTTTTAAAAATCAAGATCACCATTTTTTACTAACTGGAAAATTTGAATATTATCAAGTGTCCTAACTAACAATGTTGGTAGCTTCCTAACTACATTGGTATAACTCTTTATACTTTTATTTTCCTTATAAAATTTTATTCCATTTTTCTAGTTTCAATCATTACCTTTAATAAAACTCTAATTCTCTTTATCATCAATAATAAATTTCAGTTCTTTTTTCCAATTATTTAATTGGAAAAAAATAACAAAGAAAATTCTGAAGTATAAATATGATGTCTTTTTTATGTAGATATCTCTACAGATGATAAAATAGTTTGTTTCGTTAATTTACCTCCCAAACTCATGGCATCCAGATTCAGGTCACCAGTTGGCAGGTCTGGCCGAGTGAAGTCCCGACTTTTATCATTGTTGTATTTGACGTTAAGATTGCTGAGTTTGGAGTAGTCTATCTTCAGTGTGTTACAGCCATTGTAAATGTTTTGGCCGTCCAAAGACTGATAAAGTCATTAGAAAAGCAAAGAGTGATATCAGTATAAGTTACATACAGGGCATTCAAAAAAGATTCACCAAATTTCATTTTAAAAGATATTTTTAAAATCTATATTATGAATAGTAAAATGGAGTTGAAAGATAGATATTTGTCATTTACTTGGAAATTTGTATAAGAAATTCAATCATTGAGTTATTAGATAATTGTTAGGCCTATTTCAGCTCCACATGACTGTAATATGAAAAATTAATTTTATGGTTAAGCTATATGCATTTCAGCTAATTGTACTTTTGCTGTTTGTTTTAAATATTTTTTTACTTGTTGCTAATATATAAATAAATAAACATGTGACAAACAATTTTTAGTTTATATTGGCTGACTAACCAGTATAACAAAAAACATTTAAAAAATTTATGGGTTTTGTTTTCTTGTTAAGCTCAATTTTAATTTTGGAAAAAACAACAAAAAAAAAAGACTTTTGAAAGCTCAAAGGAGTAAATCAAAATACCGTTTTTGCTGCAGCTGCTGAAATGGCATCTGACATTTGAAGTAAGGCTTGGAATGTGTCTGGAAATTGGAAAGAAATTTTTTTTTTTTTTGTGGCTTTTGGCAAATGATAATTAAATAAAGGTACAGGTTAAAGGAGAAAATATTTTTAGTTTATAAAAATAAAAAAATTAGTTAAAGGATGCAATTTGTGCAATTAACAAAATAAAATAAATTTAAGAAGACCTGGTTACAATTGATTATGCTGGATATTTGAAGAATTTAATTTTGTTTTGTGATAACCAAAAGCAAGTTAATTATTAGCAATAAAATCAATGAAAAAGGTGTATACTCACTATTTTTTGTGAAGGTAATGATTTTCAACACCTTTCCAAATTTCATAAATAACTGTTTGAGATGTAAAAAAAAGATTAATAAAATACATTTTTGTTTTCATTTTTAGCTAACATTTTTTTTCTTTTATGCTAAAAGATTTTGATGCAAGAAGTAAAATACCCACCTATGTCCATAATGATAAAGGTACGAGACATTCGTAATTAAATTTAGATTATTAACATTAAGAACACACTAACTCACTTTTAAAATTTACTCCAATTAACTTTCTTTTTCATATATGGATTATATATTTCAATTTAAAATGATTTCAATAAAATTTCAGCTCACTTTTTGCATTTGGGATGGCTTTAGTCTAATTTTTGTCAAAACAAAATATGCTTGCACCTTACCAACAAAGCTTGTTCATTTTTAAATGTTCTATTTCAAGCATTATGGGATTAAGGTTGTAACCTAGCTAACAAATAACCCACCTGATGAAGGATCTCTAAAGATACAGATAACACACCTGATGAAGGATCTCTAAAGACACAGATAACACACCTGATGAAGGATCTCTAAAGACACAGATAACCCACCTGATGAAGGATCTCTAAAGACACAGGGTAAAATGCGTTGTCCACTATGATTCTCAAGATAGTTGAACTTTCATCAGAGCCCATGACCACATGTGCTGCCTGCAGTGCTGCTTGTGCATTGGCATTCTGTTCATAAACATTGGAATATGCAAATGTTTCTGTTAGCATTATGTAATCACAATAAATGTTAATAAATGTTTATTAGCTTATGTTCTCTTACATCTTTTTACATTAACTGACATACAGATGCAGTGTGCCTAGAAGGTCATGTGAAAACATTCATTTAGAAGTAATGAAAATGTTGCGGAGAAGCCTTACCTAATTATAAAAATACCAAAGATTTTGATCTCCAGAATTTTGAAAAGAATATCATTAAATTAAATAGGAAATTCTGACAATTTAAAGGTTATACATTTTAGGGGCTTAAAGGAACTGCATGTAAGGCAAAGCTTTTTAAATGAAATGTTGACTTTGAGAAAAAAAAAAAGAATTGATAGTTGGTTTTTTTTAAAATATCAACTCTCTTAAAAATAAGGTTAAAAAAGCTGCAAACATTTTTTAATGATTTTTTCTTTTTCTTTAAAAATGGAAATATAAAGGATTAGGTTAAGAAAAATTAAAATTAAAAATAAAACTTTTAAATAGAGGGAAAATATAAACAAGGGTAACATAGATTATTTGTACTAAATTAAAAAAATTGGATGGAAAGATTTATTTAAATATGTTAAGAGGACTAAATAATGTTATTAATTCTTTGAAGAGAGATTGTTGAGTACCTGGAAAGCATGTGAAGCATCAGTCTTGAGCTCCTTGTGATTAGAGAACTGAACAAAGACAGGCTTAAGGCGAATTTGGGCAGGGTTGGTCTGAAAGAAAGTAACCATGGCAACTGCACTGGATTCATCTTGGAATTCAAGGAAAGCCTGGGGAAAAACATATTGCAATGACAAGTTGTAGAATTTTGATGGATAATTAGTGCGCAATATTGTTTTTTATTATAATCTCTTATATGTTCTTGTAAACATTTGGAGACCAGGATTCAGTACAAGTAATGCTCATGTTGGAGGTTAATATGATAATTTTTTTAATGGATTTCAGTTCAGGCCAATATTGTCAATTGAAAACTTGTAACTTTTTTTACAAATCAATAATAATAATAATAATAATTGATAATTTATATAGCACTGTATCCCAGCAAGGAGCCGGATTCACAGCACTTTACATGGAGATAATAACATACATATATTAATTAAATAAACATTCATATCATACTAAACACATAAATGACAATACGTTTCACATCAACTACGTTAATCATTAAAAAGAAATGTTGTTTCATTAATTTTGATTTTTTTTTTTTTAAAAGGTGCGTCTTAAGTGCAGTCTGGAAGGACTTAGCAGTTGAAATACTACGGATGTGTAATGGTAGAGAATTCCATTGTTTAGCTGCACAAAAAGAGAATCAAAACCAATTTTAAATGTTTGGCCATCTTTCACGTGGGTTTTATTCATCATTTTAATTCATTTCATACACCTGTAATGTTTCAGATGTGTTGATATTTTTTTATGCTGTGATTCTGTTATCTATACGCCCCAAGTAAAAATAAAAATCTATAGATAACTCACACTCACAGCAATAATAATTATGTTGTCATAAGAATAAATCCCCACAAACAGCCATGAGTGTTTATTTACTGTTGTTAGCATACACAGCCAGGAGTGTTTATTTATTGTTAGCACACACAGCCATGAGTGTTTATTTACTGTTGTTAGCACACACAGCCATGAGTGTTTATTTACTGTTGTTAGCATACACAGCCAGGAGTGTTTATTTACTATTAGCACACACAGCCATGAGTGTTTATTTACTGTTGTTAGCACACACAGCCATGAGTGTTTATTTACTGTTAGCACACACAGCCATGAATTATTAAGTAAAAGAATTGGTGCAATTTATTAAAAATTCCGAAAGGTTTGTGTTAGGAAGTAGCATGAAAAGAAAGTCTGACAAAACATATCTTTTAAACATGATGGCAAAGAACTTTCGTGTAATAATAAACACATCAATGCTAGTGGTGATGTTAGTTTTTTTTAATGCTATGACTAAACAAGCATTCCAGCACTTTGATTTGACTGGCTGACTTGGGATATGTCTAGGAGATTAGAAGCAGATTTTTACAAATCCCCATCCCTTGCAAGCCATGCCAAGCGCACTATAAAAACAAAAATTTCTACTAGCGATCACATGAATCACGTCCAATCATATAACAATGGAGTTCTTCCATTTATTGTTATTCAATTTTTATTAAAGATGCTTAAGTGCTTCATTCTTTAAAAAAAAAAGTTCCAAAAAATTATTTTAATAAAAGACATACAATTTGTTCACATTATAAATAAAAATGCAGACATTTCAATAACAAGTAAGTATCACACCACTATCATACACAGGCCACAACACTTCTCTATTCACTGTTCTTCATTCCATGATAAAAATTGAAGAAAAGGACTTACAGATAGAATTGAGTTGATAAATATTACAATGAATGAGAAACTGGCACTGTACTAAACAAAGCTCGTGGTATAACCCGGATGTTACCTGGTTTTTCTGTTTGAGTACCAAGACGTTTGTCATTTTGCCGAAGGGCATGCCAAGTTGCACGATGTCTGTCTCTCCAGCTTCACCTGGCAGGCTTCGGATGTGTACCACACGTGATGGTGGGTTGACAGCTCCATCAAGCTTCGCCTGTAATCAGAGACACAATGTTGTTTTACAAATTTTAGTTGTCTAGTTGTCGTGGCCCATGTCTTATCATTTAGATGTGAAATTATCGTTAATTTGATCTTTTTTTTTTCGTTACTAATTTTGGCTGATTTACTATAGATATATAAAAGTGTATTGTTTTTGGTTGTGTTTATAAATGGTGTGTACTAAGTAGTTTAATAATTTTAGACCCCATGTGGCTACCAACATTAATAAGAAAATTATCTCAACCTGCATAGAATCGTCCTTAAAAAAGACATGATAGTCCTGATAATCATGATAGTAAACTTGACTATTATATTTTGTAACATGATGCCAATGAAACCTCCAACCCCAAATTTACAGTTTTGCTGAGCTCTGTAAATTGTCCATTTATTTCTCAGGTTGACTTGAAGGTATTTCTTGAGGTACTAATGACAATTTTTTTTTATAGTATTTGTCTGATTATAAATATCGAATATCTTTGTGAGTTGTACATTAGAATGAAATGACCCACAAACTGAAGTATGGGATTTATGACTGTAAGTTTCACAGGATTCAACAGCTCACATTGTAACCTCCTTTAGTCAGGTTAGATGTAGTAAAGGCCGTCCATGAGTGCAATTTCGACCAATTTAAAAACACGTCACACTTAGACAAAAAAACTTAAACCCAACCTCCCATCAATATGACGTCAAAAAGCTTTAGACCTCCCCACCGTAAAAGCCGTATTTCTAATAATTGAAAATTAGCATGTTTCAAATCAGTTTTTTCTCATTTAAGTATGTATCCAGTGTAACGTTGCACTCCAATATTGAAACATCCGGTAAGGCATGTAAAACGTCATTAAATAAATTGCATGCAATCAAATATTTAAGCGGAACTTTATTCAAAGTTGCGCGTTTTGATTTGACATCAATTTTTTTACACACCCTCCTCCCTATCGTCACAAATGCGTAACCCCCTACCTCCTGCGTGTCATCATTTATAGACGGCCCCTGACTACTTTTTATTTATCTAGATAAAAATAAAGAAAGAAATATAAAACAGCAAACCATGCATCACCCTCCCCCCCC
>MUZC01000767.1:619695-631747 GCA_002072015.1 Radix auricularia | reverse complement strand
ACCAACAGACAACCACATATCAACTCCACCAACAGACACACACATATCAACTCCACCAACAGACAACCACATATCAACTCCACCAACAGACAACCACATATCAACTCTACCAACAGACAACCACATATCAACTCTACCAACAGACAACCACATATCAACTCCACCAACAGACACACAAATCAAACTCAGCCCACTAGAGATCGATTGTTTAGGTCCAATGATTAAGGCTCACACCCGACTACGGAGATGAAATCAATACCAATAATTTTGATCCCCGCTCCCCATGGAATGGAGGAGGGGGGGGGAGAGACATGGAGGTTGATCTGTGGCCCAACTGGACAGACATTGAACAAGGTCGGCACCCTGTTACCTCATCCCCAGGGGGAGCTAACTCAAACAGCCTCCCGGATGTTACCTTCAATAACCTTTAGCTCACCTTTCTGTGCGATTCCCTTTGAACGGCAGTCAGCATGTTTGAAATAAGGTCTAAGTCTAAGGACAATTTTAAGGTAAATCTTGTCAGCAATAATATACGAGTGCAGATAGTGACATAAATGCACCAGCGTAAAGCGTGAATACACACTCCAGTAATAATAAACTATCTCATCAATTAATTTATGACGTTTACCTCATGACATGACTCTGTGTGTAACATAACACTTTTTTAGTGGCGTCACTAGGGGGTTGCGATGGGGCGGGCTGCCCCGGGTGACACCATAAGGGGGTGACACCAAAATGTAAAATTCTATTTGTTCCCGTTATTTAGCACTGGAAAACTCGGAGGAGTGCTATGGTTAAGTTGTAAGGGGGTGACACCATAAGCTACCGCCCCGGTTGACACAAACCCCTGTGACGCCTCTGCTCTGAAAGTGGAAGTTTTTAATCAAGTAAATGATCCCATAGTTATGGTTCTTCCGTGCAGCATGATCTCCTCAGATCTTCATTGTGAATCTTGAATATGTTAGTTTAACTTTATCTCCTACTTATAGCAACAACAACCGCCATTTTCTGAATTCAATTAAACAACGTACACCGAGAGACAAAAAGAGAAAAAATCTCGATGTAACACTACAACGAGACCAAAAGGGAGGGAAAAACTTAGTGTTGAACTACAACAAGACCAAAAGGGAGGGAAAAACTTAGTGTTGAACTACAACAAGACCAAAAGGGAGGGAAAGACTAGGTGTTAAAGGTGTTAAACTATGTCATCAGTCAAAAGGGGGGGGGGAGATTTCGAGTGAGCTCCTCGGGAAACACTTCATGGATGTCAAACAAAACCACGAAGGGAAAAGTGAGTCAATTCTTGTTACAACACACTCGTCTTTTCCCGTCTGCCAACATGACATCAGTCGCCATTCTCGCGCTCCCAACTAACAAAACAAACAGCTGGGGTGGGGTGGGGGTGGGCTGTCAGTGCACACAAGTTATGGCTTTTCAGCACCGGTGCACGTGGTAATAGTTTCCTGACAACATGACTTTGGGCAGCTTCTCCAGAGACCACAGATGGGTGNGGGGTTGGGTTTGGGGGGTGGGGATCGTGTACTGTGAAAACAAGACTTGCTGAATGTCACACGACTAGAGATTTATTGTGGGACAAACACCAAGAAATAACAACGGCTTAATGGTAGAAATATGAGGTAGAGAGTAGTGGGGTATTCCCTGAGAATCAAGAAGAGGCTTAATGGTAGAAATATGAGGTAGAGAGTAGTGGGGTATTCCCTGAGAATCAAGAAGAGGCTTAATGGTAGAAATATGAGGTAGAGAGTAGTGGGGTATTCCCTGAGAATTAAGAGGAGTTCACCGCTCGTCATCATTTGTGTTGCAACAACTTGATACCCTCTAGGAGACATGCTTTCATCTTGATGCTTTGTGGGAAATTATTCTCTTTTCTGTTACAAACTCTCCTTTCTATACAGAAGATTATTGCGTTATATTCTTATCTCTGGTTTATCTCTAGTCTTGCAATTTTTTTTAGAGTTTAAAATGTTTAAAAAGTGTTGGTTTTCCTGGTTTCTTAGAAAACCCATCCTCGCGAAATTCCGGACGGGAAGAACAAGAATTTATATGTGTTTGTTCTTGTATACGGAATTAGAAAAGTTTTTGTTTTTTACCCCATGTCTATCTGAGTGTTGTATTAGGTTATCTTTGTCTTAATAGAAAGGCAAGTATACACCGTAACAATTTAAATGGTAAAATACAAATTTAAAGTCGAAATATTTCAATGGAAGTTTGTTTTCGAGAAATACAAATGCATCTGGCAATTTTATCCGTATTTTTTAATGTAGTAAATTCATCAACATTTAATATCTATTATATTCATCTATATCTTACAATGTGTATCCATTTATATCTTAGAATCTAGTCAATAAATCTCTAATATCCAGTTATGTAATAAACACATTGCATATACCCGACTAAATCCAAATCATGTACCAGACAATATTTAAATCATGTAAAGTATTTACAGACAAAATCAAGTACGTAATGTGAAGCAGAAGTGAAAATTTGTAATCAACTGCTCACAAAAGTGCACCCCAAGAAAATGCCACGAAACAATGAATGTATTCATCACACGCTGATGTCATTAAGTTAATGTCTACATCTTGGTGGTACATCGGAACAGACTCCATAAATTACAAGACCCCTGATAGGAACAGACTCAATCCATTACACGATCCCTGGTGTACAACTGCGTACTCAATCTTTCGGTAATGTACTATGTCATTTATTGCTCTGTCTGCCTCAAACTGAAGACCAGAGCGGCGAACAAGGGTTCATGTCTATAGAAAAACAAGGGTTAATGTATATAGAAATACAAGGGTTAATGTCTATAGAAACACAAAGGTTAATGTCTATAGAAACACAATGGGTCATGTCTTTAGAAACACAAGGGGTCGTGTCTATAGAAACACACGGGTTAATGTCTATAGAAACACTAAAGTTAATGTCTATAGAAACACACGTGTTAATGTCTATAGAAACAGAGGGGTTAATGTCTATAGAAACACAAGGGTTAATGTCTGTATAAACACAAGGGTTAATGTCTGTATAAACACAAGGGTTAATGTCTGTATAAACACAAGGGTTAAGGGTTAATGTCTGTATAAACACAAGGGTTAATGTCTGTATAAACACAAGGGTTAATGTCTGTATAAACACAAGAGTTAATGTCTGTATAAACACAAGGGTTAATGTCTGTATAAACACAAGGGTTAATGTCTATAGAAACACACGGGTTTGTGTTTATAGAAACACAATGGTTAATATATGTAGAAACACACGGGTGAATTTCTATAGAAACACGTGGGTTAATGTCTATAGAAACACAAGGGTTAATGTCTATAGAAACACATGGGTTAATGTCTATAGAAATACAAGGGTTAATGTCTATAGAAACACACGGGTTTGTGTTTATAGAAACACAATGGTTAATATATGTAGAAACACACGGGTGAATTTCTATAGAAACACGTGGGTTAATGTCTATAGAAACACAAGGGTTAATGTCTATAGAAACACAAGGGTTAATGTCTATAGAAACACAAGGGTTAATGTCTATAGAAATACAAGGGTTTATGTCCATAGAAACATCTTCTTCACGCAGTTTTAAACAGAAAGTGCGTCTTCGCTCAAATCATGTCAATGCTAGAAACAAGAAAAAAAATGTATGTATCTATGATACTTAAGTCGTCACCAAAACATCTTTATCATACAGACATAAAAACAAAACAACGTTTCCATTTAGACTCGCACTTTTGAAACGTTTCGATATTAAAATGTATAACTATGATAATCTCAGCTCTGCCACTAAAAAATATTTGAACTTTTGACGATCTTGTACATCTAAGGGTCCCTATGTAAGGCCCCTTTGTAAGGCCCCTATCTAAGGCCACTCTGCCTTCCACGTGCGCAACATCAGCAATAAAATAAATCAAGCCTGAAAAGGGGGAGGGGGCCAACCTCGATTAGGTCAACTGATAGCAAATAATTCCTGGGCCCTTTCAAAACTGGCAAAGGACCCCTTTGACTAATGTAATTAAGCAGCCATGTTTTATCATATAAACCCTGGTTTATTATATTCTGTATCGCACCCTTTTTTATATGAAACCCTTTATGTCTAAAGATAGAACAACTTTTTTATTTCCGTATACATAACTCAGACAATTTCTGTCCTGTTTGAAAGAAATATCCTGAGACTGTTGCCTGATTTATGCTGAAGGACAAGACAACGTGGTTTCTTGTCTGACAACTATAAGGGACCCTGTGGTTTCCTGTCTGACAACTAAAGGACCCTGTGGTTTCCTGTCTGACAATCAAAGGACCCTTTGGTTTCCTGTCTCACAACTTAAAAACCCTCTGGTTTCCTGTCTCACAACTAAAGGACCCTGTGGTTTCCTGTCTGACTAAAGGTCCCCATGGTTTCGTGTCGGACAACTAAAAGACCCACTGGTTTCCTGACTGACAACTAAAGGACCCTCTGGTTTCCTGTCTCTCAACTCCTCACTAATTTTAGAAGAGTTCTTTATTTGTTAACATTCACCCAGGACAACGCAGCTAATTGGGTAGCGTTCAACAGACCAGAAAACTAGGTCAACATGGCTCACACCAGGATGGGGTCTCCGACCACGTAACAAGTTATTTATAGATGTGCCCATCTATCTCACCCCCCCCCCCCTTTGTCAACGTCATGGCACAGTCACGTGACTCAGTGGGCCTAGACTGGCAGGACATGAGAATTTCAAGAGACCGGAAGTGAGATGACTCACAATCCCGTTACAAGCGACAAAGAACCACGCCTATGTTATGGTCCCATACCTTCCTTATTCCCAATGCACCCGAGGACCCCCCCCCCCACACACACACATTAGAGGAGTAGGGTGCGGAGTGCATGATAACACCATCTGACATCAAGTAGGGGTGGGGTGGGATGGAGTGGGGGCTTATCATTGCATCACAGTGAGCGATTTGACTGACCTAATGATACATCAAACATCCAAGGTACTTTTACAGCACTATCAGTATTATCACGTTACTTCTGATCTCTTTCATAGTACTTCTACCACTCTTTCAAAAGTATTTCTACAGCTCTCCCAAAGTACTTCTATAGCTCCCCCAAAGTACATCTAAAGCTCTCACTAAGTACTTTTACAATTCTCCCAAAGTGCTTCTATAGCTCTCCCAAAGTACTTCTACAGCTCTCCCAAAGCACTTATAAAGATCTCACTAAGTACTTTTACAATTCTCCCAAAGTGCTTCTATAGCTCTCCCAAAGTACTTCTATAGCTCTCCCAAAGTACATCTAAAGCTCTCACTAAGTACTTTTACAATTCTCCCAAAGTGCTTCTATAGCTCTCCCAAAGTACTTCTACAGCTCTCCCAAAGCACTTATAAAGATCTCACTAAGTACTTTTACAATTCTCCCAAAGTGCTTCTATAGCTCTCCCAAAGTACTTCTATAGCTCTCCCAAAGTACTTCTAAAGCTCTCACTAAGTACTTTTACAATTCTCCCAAAGTGCTCCTGTAGAGCTCTCCCAAAGTACTTCTATAGCTCCCCCAAAGTACTTCTACAGCTCTTCGAATGTTACTTAACATTAACACTCCTCCTTGAGTACTTAACCACATTCCCTATTTACCTCAGTTCATCTGAAGTACATCACATCAGTCCCTAGATAATCCCTGGCTAAATCTTCAACACCAAACTTCCCCCACCGCCACTAACGCAGAAGAAATATATTCCAACCTTATTCTTTGCGTTCTATTCTTGATATTAAAATTTTATTACCTGTGAGTATTCTAGAAAAATAGAGCATCTTGACACAAAATGCCATAATGGACTAAACTGCCATCAGAGCAGACCTTAATGACACTATCACTAATATTAAACATAAGGATTATAACCAAACATTAGGACCACAATACAATTCGTCCGGACCAGTCCATTCTGATCATACGGGAATTTTCTTGATGTCCACATGTCAACGGCGTAGACTGTTATTTAGTGTTTTTCACATTTAATTTAACTCAATCTAAGTTTTTATTTTATTTTCGTGGCTCAATGTCTGATTGTGGCTCAATGTGTGATTGTGGTTCAATGTCTGATTGTGGCTCAATGTGTGATTGTGGCTCAATGTCTGATTGTGGCTCAATGTGTGATTGTGGCTCAATGTCTGATTGTGGCTCAGTGTCTGATTGTGGCTCAATATGTGATTGTGGCTCAATGTGTGATTGTGGCTCAATGTCTGATTGTGGCTCAATGTCTGATTGTGGCTCAATGTCTGATTGTGGTTCAGTGTCTGATCGCCCTTCAACCAGGTCTGTCCATTGCGTCACCTCCAATAAATGTACCATTTTAAACAAATCCATCTTTAATAAATTTATTGCAAAAGACACTGAGATGTCGCTGTTGTTCTTTTCAATGGGGCTGCGGTAGGGGGCGGGGTGTTTAAATACTTCCGTTAAGGTAACGGTTTGTATAGTTCTCCCCTCTCCCCCCTCCACATGAATGCTTCCGGACACTCCCGGAAGTTATCTGGGACAGCAATGGCGTCATTGTGGATTGAGGCGATTTATCGACATGTAAATAGATTTTTCCAGCAATCTAACGGCTCAAACCAGTAATAGATTGTGGTACATTTCCAACAATCTAACGGCACACACCAGTAATAGATTGTGGTACATTTCCAACAATCTAATGGCACACACCAGTTATAGGTTGTGGTACATTTCCAACAATCTAACGGCACACACCAGTTATAGGTTGGTACATTTCCAACAATCTAACGGCACACACCAGTTATAGGTTGTGGTACATTTCCAACAATCTAACGGCACACACCAGTTATAGGTTGTGGTACATTTCCAACAATCTAACGGCTCACACCAGTTATAGGTTGTGGTACATTTCCAACAATCTAACGGCACACACCAGTTATAGGTTGTGGTACATTTGCAACAATCTAACGGCTCACATCAGTAATAGGTTGCGGTAATTTTCCAACAATCTAATGCAGCATGTTTTAGTGGAAAAAAATTCTTTGAATTTCTTATGTCTATGTAACTTTTTTTTTTAATGACGATGTTACTCGCGCCTTAGATCTTTTGAAATCTACTTTTCTTTTTGTTAAACAGCTTGAATGAAATTTTCTCCACCATAAAATGAGTTTTTTTTACCACGATGTATATGTGCTGTCTCCCAAACTTTGCACAAGGAAACATGTGTGCAGTCTCCTCAGGGGTGAATTCAGATTACACGGGGCCCCGGGCTACAATTCCACCTGGGGCACTCCAGCCACTTCATTATACACTGTAATAAGTTTTTGGGCCCTTATCTAAGCCATAAAGTATTCGGGGCACCTGGCTTAAGCCCAATCAGCTCCCCCCCCCCCCGCCCCACTTAATCCACCCATGAGTCTCCTAAACTCTCACATCAGCTCGCTGTCATGTTATTAAACATTTGAGAAAACTCCGTGTCAACCAATCGACTTTGAGTTCATAGCTGGCACTGCCCCCCGTGTGGCCCGTGTCAACCAATCAATGAAGACTTGTTGCTTGTCGGCTAAATGTCAGTCTTCATGAAATAGTTTAACGCATGGGTGTCCAAAGCACGGCCCACGGGCCAGATACGGCCTGCGTCAATATTTTAACTGGCCCGCCACCTCCTTTTACTAATCAATTGACTTTAGGAATTTTTAATACCAAATGATGGCAGATATAAATGAAGTATTAATGTTTACCTACTTAAATATTGCTGCTAAAAAGCCGATGAAGGTATTTGCTGTGTGTGCAAAATTGGATGACGTCCAATAGCAAAATCAATGACGTAGCATTTTTAATATTTGACAACTTGGAAAATGAATTGAATTTCAAGAAAGTATTTATACCACAAATTGTGTACACAACATTTCTTTTCTAATTATGTTTCGACACATGTCATCTATTGTGAGGTATACAGTATAATATAATTTTTTTTTAATACTGTAACTTTGCCATTTTCCTATTTGATTCATTTCTAATAATTGAATACTTACGATAACTCGAAAATTTCGATACTATTGTCCCACCCGCGAAATGTCACTCTGACATATTACCACAATAAAAAAATTTCTCTAGTCTCCTAGAATGACATTTCTGTTTATATTTTCTTAAACCGATGCGCTCATATTTTTACTTAATGGAATGAGACTCACCTCCTTCCAAAAGTGAGACTCACCTCCTCCCAAAAGTGAGGCTCACCTCCTCCCTAAAGTGAGACTCACCTCCTCCCAAAAGTGAGACTCACCTCCTCCCAAAATGAGACTCACCTCCTCCCTAAAGTGAGACTCACCTCCTCCCTAAAGTGAGACTCACCTCCTCCCAAAAGTGAGACTAACCTCCTCCCAAAAGTGAGACTCACCTCCTTCCAAAAGTGAGACTCACCTCCTCCCAAAAGTGAGACTCACCTCCTCCCAAAAGTGAGACTCACCTCCTCCCAAAAGTGAGACTCACCTCCTCCCAAAAGTGAGGCTCACCTCCTCCCTAAAGTGAGACTCACCTCCTCCCAAAAGTGAGGCTCACCTCCTCCCAAAAGTGAGACTCACCTCCTCCCAAAATGAGACTCACCTCCTTCCAAAAGTGAGACTCACCTCCTCCCAAAAGTGAGACTCACCTCCTCCCAAAAGTGAGACTCGCCTCCTCCCAAAAGTGAGACTCACATCCTCCCTAAAGTGAGACTCACCTCCTCCCAAAAGTGAGACTCACCTCCTCCCAAAAGTGAGACTCGCCTCCTCCCAAAAGTGAGACTTAACTCCTCCCAAAAGTGAGACTCACCTCCTCCCAAAAGTGAGACTCGCCTACTCATCAAGTTTAAATTGCTAACCTCTAAAAAGTTTTGACATCTTAACGTGAAGCATTTGTTTTGTTGCTACACTCGGTTAATATGAAGCATATTCTTGGCCCGAGAATATTTGACTGCACACTCCCAACAGCCCATAAAAATGAGAACAGCTTAAAAGCCAATAAAATGAGACAACTTAAGACCGCCCCTCAAATGTGAATGGGAAAGAAATGTGTTTGTAATCCAGGCAAGTGAGTTTTCATTACGTTGTGCGGCCATGAGAATCAGACACGTTGAACGTATCGAACATGTGTATCATTTCGTCACCGAGAGTGAGCCAGTACCTGCATCGGTCCCAAACATGTGACAGAAATATGTCACTTTAGCTTTTGTGATATTTTTTGTTGAACACGGTGACTTCTCACATCAGTATTTTAATGCTGTTTTTTTTTTTTTAAATAAAAAAAATTAATTTCCCTGAAAGTTTGCTGTATTAGTTCATGATAGAGGGGCCAACCGGATTAACTCTGAGAACCTTTGATGTGTTAAATTTCAGCCGCCTTCACCCCGTCACTAATAATACTAACTACAGGTGTTGTAATATTGCGCCATTAAGGCTACAGCTCGCATACATACATCTATAAAACACAGTCAGTCGGCTAACATTACAAGGGTCCTCACATACATACATCTATAAAACACAGTCAGTCGGCTAACATTACAAGGGTCCTCACATACATACATCTATAAACACACAGTCGGCTAACATTACAAGGGTCCTCACATTCTGCATCTATAAAACACAATCGGCTAACATTACAAGGGTCCTCACATACATACATCTATAAAACACAGTCGGCTAACATTACAAGTTTCCTCACATTCTGCATCTATAAAACACAATCGGCTAACATTACAAGGGTCCTCACATACTGAATCTATAAAACACAGTCGGCTAATATTACAAGGGTCCTAACATCATACATCTATAAAATACAATTGGCTAACATTACAAGTGTCCTCACATTATAAATCTATAAAACACAGTCGGCTAACATTACAAGGGTCCTCAAACATCACATTATGGACTCGCCACAGTACAGCGTGGATGAACCGCAAGAGGTTTATAATGCAAAGGTTCTCGGAAAAAAATCTTTTTGGTACTCACAAAACTACAACTTAATTTTTTTTTAAAGTCTTGGATTCGTCAAAGCCCAACCTTGGATAAAACTGTTTGGTTTCATTACAAGGGTCCTCAGCTTGTTTGTGATTTAGTTCATGTTCTTGTCGGGTATAAGGACAGTAGCTATGATAGTTAATAGTAGTTTTGTTGTAGTGGAGTTTGAATGGCGAGATTTGTTTCAATGCTAGAGTCACGAAGGGTCTCACCTTTTTGGCATCTGTTAGCTCCGTGGGAGACTGTTGGTGGGGACTAAGTCCTGTGCCGTTGGCGACCATTGGACTGTGCGACATGAGTTCCTCACTTCCTCTCTGTGGACACAAGAGTAACGGCCCTTAAACATAGATCTATATCAAAAGTCAGATTGTTTTAAATAAATGCCAAATGTAACATGTGTTGTTGTTGTTGTTGTTGTTTTTTTTCAAATTTCAGTTTGTGTTTATCAGTTGACAATTTCTTTATGAAAGATGTTATTGTGCATAAGAAATATACGGCCAAAAATTATATATATTTTTAAAACTAGGGTATCATCCGTCAAAAATGACGGAAGTTTTCAAAATAAGTATATTTCAGCTGCGTTCTATTAGTCTAATTGATGAAAAAAAAAAGAAAGAAAAAAAGTTTTTATTTTTATTTTTTTTTCAATTATTTTCAAATTTGAAAATTTTAGGCGTACGTTCGAAAAGAGTTATTTTTAATGCAGTAATTTGGTGCGCTGCTTTCTAAAATTAGTAGCGTCATGGACATTGCAAATCATGTACATAGATGACATATTTTGTCAAACATAAGTCAGTATCTTTAAAAAGGATCACAGCATGTTTAGACTAGACCTAGATTCTTAATGAAATGCAATTTTTTTTTTTCACAACATGACTGAATATAAAACTATAGTCTACGACTTTCATAACTAATCTGATTGATGTCATCTATTCAAAGTTAGTTTTGAAATTAGCTTTGCCATTGATTTTAGTTACATATTGCCCTTGTTTCATTTATAATTTTCTTTAAAAATGTATGCACTTTAACAAAGTCACAAAAAAGCTGATTTATGTTTATTATTATTTTTTTATCCTGGTAAGAGGAATGAATAATGTACCATCGGGTGGGCAACGAAGAAAGTTTTAGAAATCGCCGTTCACGCCAAGTACGGAAAAAACCAAGGAAGTGGCATCAGCGAAATACATGACTTCCTGTCATCCTCTTGACTTTTAATATTTTATGTTTATTTTTGCTGTATAATTCCAGAAAAAACTTAATGTTGGCAGGCCTGATACACAGAAAAATATAGATAAGTTGGCAGGCCCCAATACACAGACAAATATAGATAAGTTGGCAGGCCCCAATACACAGACAAATATAGATTTGTTGGCAGGCCCCAATACACAGACAAATATAGATAAGTTGGCAGGCCCCAATACACAGACAAATATAGATAAGTTGGCAGGCCCGGTACACAGACAAATATAGATAATCCAGATATTTATGTTTCATTGACCCATTCCACTGCAGTTTATATCAACGTAACGAATAATAACAACATAAACGGGTTTCAACAGAAGCGGGCGAAGCAATTTTGCATCGGCCATCAGACACACCAACGAAAAGTGTCAAATTAGACATAAAGTAGTGTTAGTGTGTCACACACCATCGAGAAGTGTCAAATTAAGTATAGAGTTGTTTTAATGTGTCAAACACCATCGAAAAGTGTCAAATTAGACATAGAGTTGTGTTCGTGTGTCACACACATGATATCTCCCAGAAAGTTCTTCCTTTAAACAAAAGTCACGTTTATTGCCCGACTGTCACATGCACTGTCACAACACCCCAGGCACTGTCACAACACCCCAGGCACTGTCACAACACCCCAGGCACTGTCACAACACCCCGGCACTGTCACAACACCCCAGGCACTGCCACAACACCCCAGGCACTGTCACAACACCCCATGCACTGTCACAACACCCAGGCACTGTCACAACACCCCATGCACTGTCACAACACCCCAGGCACTGTCACAACAACCCATGCACTGTCACAACACCCCAGGCACTGTCAAAAC
>MUZC01000767.1:566588-588497 GCA_002072015.1 Radix auricularia | reverse complement strand
TTCCCCCCCCCCCCCCCCGCAATCTTTCCATCTATATTTTCCCATCAAAATTTACTTTAATGCCAAAGAGAGTTCTTCCTGATGACGTCATTTGGGTCTGTTTGATCGTGGCGCGCGCCATAAAAAGTAGATGACCAAATGTTGACGTTTTACTTTTTGAATAAATTCATCCGGCTAATGGCAGATGGCATAGACCAAAGCTTCTCAAATTATTTAGAACGGCAGCCACAGCAGGAATATTCCCATTGCATCAGGGTCTGGTGCATTATTTTACGTTGCACTGACATGGTAGAGAAATGTAAATTTATTTCGTCTCATTTTATGAGCACATTTTTTAAAAATTGACGTATTCTATAACGTTAGTGTTAATGATTGCAAATGGGAGGATTCTAATTAGATTTTTGTCCTTGATAGCATGCGGGCCAGGGACGGATGGCCCACGGACCGGCAACGGTCCACGGATCACCAGTTTAAGTAGCACTGGAGTAGACAGAATTTACGGTGAGACTCCTGATCAAATATCACCACCGATGATATAACAGTCCCCATCGATGGAGCTAAACATGTGGTTGAAGCACTTACTTAAAGCACCCACCTTTAGCTCCCACTTGGAGCACCTACCTTTAGCTCCCACCTTTAGCTCCCACCTTTAGCGCCTACATGGAGCACCCACGTTTAGCTACCACTTGGAGCACCCACGTTTAGCTCCCGCTTGGAGCACCCACCTTTAGCTCCCACTTGGAGCACCCACGTTTAGCTCCCAATTGGAGTACCCACCTTTAGCGCCCACACGGAGGTCCCACCTTAGCTCTTACTTGGAGCACCCACCTTTAGCTCCCACTTGGCGGTCCCACATTGGCTCCCACTTTGATTTCCCCTTCTTTAGCTCCCAAATCTCGAACAGATTTCCACACACCGCCATGAAGTACAGATCAAATAGAATTGCTATGATAGATGACCTCTATTGCTATGGTAGATGACCTCTATTGCTATGGTAGATGACCTCTGACCTCAATCAAGACCAGTTGTCCACGTGCCAGGACTCCTTCACGGGAAATATTTTTGAAGACCTAACGCTAAACTTCAGAAAGTACTTAATAGGCTTGACCACTTGATGTTCAAGTTAGTGACCACCAGTTGCGGATGCACCAATGAAAGCATAACGGCGCCCCTGCCCACCACCGAGAACCATCCGCCCACCAAGCCCGGAAGTGACAACAAGTGACCCAGCTATTTGCTCCACGTAGACACAACGCCATAACATTTTACGACATTGACTTCTAAATGTGTGTTCACAACATCAACATATCGACATGTTCGTCTGTCGAAAACATGACCGTTTATGTAATTCGTCTGCGGTTGGGAAACTCTTTTAACGATCCAGATCAGAAACACTCATTAACAAACTTAGCTGTCTGCATACACACGCGCTAAAACTGATTCATCCTAGTTTACAAACAGGACTTTGTCACTTAGGATATTAACTTTACATCACAAATAGTGTTAGAAACACATCACTTTCTACTCGATAGCATTACGTCATATGGCCACTTAAAAACACAAGGCCAGAATTTTCTGAATATTTTTTTTTTTTACACATGATGAATGGTTTCTTTTGACAACCCTGGTAGCACGAGTATATATATATATATAACACCAAGAAGTAGCACTAACAGATAGCACCAAGAGGTAGCACTAATAAATAGCACCAAGAGGTAGCACTAATAGATAGCACCAAGAGGTAGCACTAATAGATAGCACCAAGAGGTAGCACTAATAAATAGCACCAAGAGGTAGCACTAATAGATAGCACCAAGAGGTAGAACTAATAGTAGCACCAAGAGGTAGCACTAATAGATAGCACCAAGAGGTAGCACTAATAGATAGCACCAAGAGGTAGCACTACTAGATAGCACCAAGAGGTAGCACTAATAGATAGCACCAAGAGGTAGCACTAATAGATAGCACCAAGAGGTAGCACTAATAAATAGCACCAAGAGGTAGCAGTAATAAATAGCACCAAGAGGTAGCACTAATAAATAGCACCAAGAGGTAGCACTAATAAATAGCACCAAGAGGTAGCACTAATAGATAGCACCAAGAGGTAGCCCCGATGTAGACACCTCCAGCTATACGGACACATCCGAGAACTGGAGTCACCGCCCAGCGCGCGCATCATGCCAGCTATTGTCCCCGTGTATGAGGGCAGGGGGGGGGCGCCGGGGGAGCTCTAAATGCAGGCATGAATCATTAATAAGAGCCAATTTTGCAAACAGCCCTCAGCCGACTACGTCACTGAATGCGCGAGGTACTGGAAAACACAGAGTTATTGCCGAAAAGTGGGGCAGGGGGGCATACAGGGGAGGCATTGGGGGTTTAGAAATCTATAAAAAATGTAAATCGTTGTACGAAACGCAATTTTCAGGAGGTTACAAGGGGAGATTAATCCATGTAAGCATCTTCTTGAAGCCTGAATGGTGTTTTAATTCGTTGCAAGTCTTATCAATGTTGTGCCCCTTGTTTTAAACAAGGGCATGCTGAGCAGTTGGTTTAATGTATGGTATGGTATGGCATCTGTCCGTCTACAAAGGACGATAGATTTATCTTTGTTATTTGCAGCTCTTGGTGTGGCTGATAAGACCAATCTTTGAGTGTCAGGCTCTTCTGCCCGTTGCACACACGAAAGTATTTGGGCATTGTTGCCTGGCCTTTCTCCTCGCTCTTTTTTAAAAATTAAATGGAAAAGACGTAAACAAGGTAAGGGTTAGCCTGACCGGACGTAACAAAACAGCGAACGTTTCGGCAAAGAGCCTTTATCAACGAACATACAATACACAAATAAAACGAAAATAAAAAAAAAATGAAGGAACTTAGCTGCGGTGAAATCAAAAGAATCCAAAAAAGTGAAACTGAGAGATGACAGAGCGAATTTATATAGGAAAGCAGAGAGTGGGCGGGGTAAACGCCTAGGTGGTCAAAGAAAAGACAACATTCATCCCATGTGGTGCGAGTGTACCGTGATTTTCTATTAATCTGTTTTCAATCTGGACTCTCGTGGGTGTGTTTGTGCACGAGACAATAGCAGTGACTGCCAGGTCCTTGACACCCATATGGACGCGTCCATTGAAGTGACGGGAGACGGGACACTGTTTATCTTGTGTAATCGCCCTAATATGTTCAGACATTCGATTCGGCACGACAAAGATCGTCCCGTCTCTCCTATGTATTTCAAAGGACAGCGCTTACACACAATGGTGTAGACAACGTTGCTGCTAGCGCAGGTGAAACCATCTTTAATCATAAAAAGCCCCTTAGGGAAGTTTATCTGTTCGGCTTGCACAACAAAAGGACATGTCTTACACCGAAGTCGGCCGCATGGTATAGTACCCAGGTGGTTGGATGATGTGGGGAGGCGAGTGCGAACCAGAAGATCACGTAGGTTTCTGTCCCTCCTAAATACAATTAGGGGTGGGGTGGAGAATATGTTGTTCGTCTCAGGGTCCGCAAGGAGGATAGCTCGGTTCTTCATGAATATTTCTTTGGCTTTGATGTTGTGTGGATGATAAGTAAGAACCAGCTTGCTCCTTTGGTTGGTGTCACGGGTGCGTGGTAAAAAGGCGTCAGCACGAGTGAAGTTTTTGACCCGCTGAAGCGCATGTTGAAGTGTGGTTTCAGTGTGGCTTTTTTTTAACTGCTTCTTCCCTAGTTTGCTCCTCTGCTCTTAGTGAGCCCGCCATGTGGTCCTGTCCTCAGCCAGTTGGTTTAATGTAGAATGGTAGAAACGGTCTAGTGGCTGATGGTTGTGACTTTATTTAGAGGACTTTTAAAGCTGAAGCAGACGCATCTTTCCCCCCCCCCCCCCCCCAAGACAATGTGAATTGTATGACGTCATTTCGCTCTTTTTTTTTTGGATCTACATCACGACCCAGATTTGGCATATTGAATAATGTAAACAAGAACATAATTCAGTGTCGTGTACAAAACACGTGTTTCAATGACGTGTGCAAAAGAACGCAGAATTTGATGACGTAACTGTAACGCTTGATTATCATCATTTAATGTACACAAGAACACTCATTTAGTATTCGTTAAACGTTAAAGATGTTGTGACAAACTAAGAGAGATAAATAGCTCTAGTCATATTCGCTATTTACAATTGTTGAGATTGTCAAAAAATGTGGAGATTGTAAAAAATATCCGGATTGTCACGTACGTCAATATCATAAATCCGCCGCTAACCGCCTAGCTCCGCGCTTCGCAATGATGCGACTCGTCATGACTAGGGGAATGAATTCATCCAACACAAAGCTGACACTGAAAGAAAAGACAACTCCACGCGGGTGACGTCCCTTGGGCCCGTTACAGAATGACTTCCTGTGGGAGGGCGGCCATTAACGACCGTTATGATCGGAACGCCATCAATAAATTAGAGTTGCCTCCCTTAGCGGCTACTACAAAGGGTAGCGTCCCATGTTGCCATCTCAGTGTCAATATTAACCGTTCAATATTTGATTGTGCTATTTGTCGGGTACACAATATTCTTCTTGGGGAGGAAGGGGGGCGGGGCAACGGTAAAAGGGTAGGGGGCTACGTTTGTAACAAGTTTAAGAGTTTTGATATTTACAGACATGTTAAAGCTTTAACGAACATTAATAAATTATGTTGTGTTTGGTGGTGTCCCTTGACATGTAGTGACACAGGTTATGTCCCCTGTTTGTGATGTCTGTATTGTGGTTGGTAATGTGCATAAAGCTGTCTGAAATGTGCATAAAGCTGTCGATAATGTTCATAAAGCTGTCGATAATGTTCATAAAGCTGTCTATAATGTTTGTAAAACTGTCTGTAATGTTTGTAAAGCTGTCTGTCATGTTTGTAAAAGCTGTACGTGAGATGTTTGTCTTGTTATTTATCCTGTTTATGCAATGATTGGAACGATTAAAGACAGGCCATGTAATTACAAGTATAACCTGTCCGGTCAGGGATGTTTGTGTGTGTGTGTGGGGGGGGGGTGTAATATCCGGACATTTAGCTGACCAGCATATCAAATAATTAAATAGTAAAACTTTGCATGCCCCGCTAATAAAAAAAAAGAGTTTCTCAAATGGAAAGTTGTGAATAATCAAAAGAAAACAAGTCAAACGCATGGTTACCACAAAATTGTCTGTGTACATAATTATATATCTCGTTACTGTCTGTGTACACAGTTATATATCTCATTACTGTCAATGTACACAATTATATATCTCGTTAATGTCTGTGTACACAATTATATATCTCGTTACTGTCTGTGTACACAATTATAGATCTCGTTACTGTCTGTGTATATAAAGATGCATCTAAAGCACCTGTATTAACACCTACTAGTAGATCTAAACACCTGTATTAACAGCTACTAGTAGATCTAAACACCTGTACTTACACCTACTAGTAGATCTAAACACCTGTACTTACACCTACTAGTAGATCTAAACACCTGTACTTACACCTACTAGTAGATCTAAACACCTTTATTAACACCTACTAGTAGATCTAAACACCTGTATTAACACCTACTAGTAGATATAAACACCTGTACTAACACCTACTAGTAGATCTAAACACCTGTATTAACACCTACTAGTAGATCTAAACACCTGTATTAACACCTACTAGTAGATCTAAACACCTGTTCTAACACCTACTTGTAGATCTAAACACCTGTATTAACACCTACTAATAGATCTAAACACATGTACTAACACCTACTAGTAGATATAAACACCTGTATTAACACCTACTAGTAGATCTAAACACCTGTATTAACACCTACTAGTAGATCTAAACACCTGTATTAACACCTATTAGTAGATCTAAACACCTGTACTAACACCTACTAGTAGATCTAAACACCTGTATTAACACCTACTAGTAGATCTAAAAACATGTACTTACACCTACTAGTAGATCTAAACACCTGTACTTACACCTACTAGTAGATCTAAACACCTGTATTAACACCTATTAGTAGATCTAAACACCTGTATTAACACCTACTAGTAGATCTAAACACCTGTACTTACACCTACTAGTAGATCTAAACACCTGTACTTACACCTACTAGTAGATCTAAACACCTGTATTAACACTTCTAGTAGATCTAAACACCTGTATTAACACCTACTAGTAGATCTAAACACCTGTATTAACACCTACTAGTAGATCGAAACACCTGTATTAACACCTACTAGTAGATCTAAACACCTGTACTAACACCTACTAGTAGATCTAAACACCTGTACTAACACCTACTAGTAGATCTATTGACACAAATTTAAAAACTCACAACAGCCAACTTACACGAGTCTACGTGACGGCTACAGCCGGGGACACAAGCTGCTAACAACAGTACTCTAGATCTATGTACTATCAACAGTACTCTAAATCTATGTACTATCAACAGTAATCCAGATATATTCAAGCATTACGTGTAAACAGCTGATCTTGACATCGGAGTCTTGAAATCTGAACGCCGTAATCGTGGTTAAATTATCGGTGAATATCCGGAGTCGATACCTGGGGTTGGAGTCGCTGTTGTCGGCAATGCCTAATCCCCCACCCCCACCGACAAACAGTCCACACCCCAGGCCTTGGCAGCCAGGGTCAGTCAATAATTTCTCATTTCAAATCTCATTACAGATCGCCTAGGCGTCACCTTTGCCAGGCACCAGGTGCGTTGACTGCCCGCCATTTTCAGCTGCGATCCTGAGGGTTGTTAAAAAAACGATGTGGCAACTTTGGAAGTCCAGATATTTATTCAAATTTATGCTGAATAACACAAAAAAGCTGTCAATGGGCGTGAGTATTATAACAATGGCTTGCCATTCATGGCCGCTACACTGGTAAACTCAATGAATCGCTCATGTTTCTTCAGACGAAAGGAGTATAGAATTTTCTTAGATAGCATCCCATTGGTTAGGGCATGTTTCTTAAATACCATCCGATTGGTTGCGACATGTTTCTTAAATACAATCCCATTGGTTAGGGTATGTTTCTTAAACACCATCCCATTGGTTAGGACATGTTTCTTAAATATCATACGATTGGTTAGGGCATATGTCTTAAACACCATCCCATTGGTTAGGACATGTTTCTTAAACAACATCCCATTGGTTAGGGCATATTTCTTAAATATCATACGATTGGTTAAGACATGTTTCTTAAATACCATCCCTATGGTTAGGACATGTTTCTTAAACACAATCCGATTGGTTAGGAACGTTACAATGTCGACGAAACCCTTCTCCAAACAACCTGAGCATCAACAGGCCGTGTTGGGGTAGACGTTATGGGGGGAGGGTTGGGGCGGGAGGGTGGTGGTGGTTGCGCTTTACACGTATTTATTTTTGCTGCGATGATGGTTCGATAATTTCAAACGGCTGTAAAGAAAAAAATGCCTCTGAAGAATTCTAATTTTTAATATTTTTTTTAATAGAAACTAGGGGGCGGACTGATGCGTTTGTAGCAGGGTTTAAAAGATGATCATCTTTGATTTAAGAAATGTGGTGTCTTAACAGGTGGTCCAATGTGAACTAGGTCAGTATTTGATGGTCAGAATCTCTGGGTCAGAATCTCTAGGTCAGTATTTGATGGTCAGAATCTCTGGGTCAGAATCTCTAGGTCAGTATTTTTATTGAAGTATATTTAAGTAAATGTGTACACCAAAGACACACCTAATATGCACACCAAAGACACAACTAATATGCACACCAAAGACACAACTAATATGCATAACAAAGACACAACTAATATGCACAATAAAGACACACCTAATATGCACACCAAAGACACAACAAATATGCACACCAAAGACACAACAAATATGCACACCAAAGACACAACAAATAGGCACACCAAAGACACACCTAATATGCACACCAAAGACACATCTAACATGCACACCAAAGACACATCTAACATGCACACCAAAGACACAACTAATATGCACACCAAAGACACATCTAACATGCACACCAAAGACACAACTAATATGCACAGCAAAGACACATAACATGCACTCCAAAGACGCAACTAATATGCACACCACAAACACAACACTTGTATCTCAATGACAATCAACTAAATTAAACTTTTTCCAAAGTTCACTATATCACTTACTGAAATGCGTTCAATCAATGTTGTTGTTTTTTTCCCAAAGACTTTTTCGGCAAACGAATTATTACCTCGACATTAGCTGCATTTTCATGTGAGAGATATTGTTTTATTATTTTTTTTATTAATGAAATGGCCACACATTTTTCTCAGTATTATCGAGTGAGACGTCACAGAAATCTTTTGTGAGTGAACCAAGAACACGTATGAATGACATATGAGGTAACATAACCTGCACTCTACGGCGCTTTAAACAACAGGCAAAAAATCAATTATCTTTGAATGTGCTTAAAAATAGCGCGAAGGAAACAATACCCTTGTGCCCCCTTTACCCCTGTCTCCCACGCCCCCTCCCCCCCTTGCCATGGATCAAGGCGTAGAATAACAGAGGTGTAAAAGACATTTTTACCTGTCATCACCTTTCTACCACAAGCTCATTACCTTCTACCACAAGCTTATTACCAATGAGGAAATGAGTGAATTCCAGCACAGAGCCAAAACATTGAACGCGGAGATACTATGTTTCAAGCTTCAACAATAAACAGATCACATCAAACACACAGAGCGGGAGGCAGAGAGAGGGGGAGAGATAGAGAGAAACATGGAGAGGTATAGAGAAACAGAGAGAGGTATAGAGAAACAGAGAGAGGTAGAGAGAGACAGGGATAAACAGAGAGAGACAGAGAGAAACAGAGAGAGGTAGAGAGAAACAGAGAGATGTAGAGAGAGGCAGGGATAAACAGAGAGAGGCAGAGAGAAACAGAGATGTAGAGAGAGAGACAGAGAGAAACAGAGAGAGGTAGAGAGAGACAGGAATAAACAGAGAGAGGCGGAGAGAAACAGAGAGAGGCAGAGAGAAACAGAGTGATGTAGAGAGAGACAGAGAGAAACAGAGAGAGGTAGAGAGAGACAAACTCCTCACCATTATTTTCATCGTAAAACGGGATAGTTGAATCTTCCTAGGATACCCTACAGGGTGCACTGCCCCATTTTGGCCCCCACACCCATCCTGCATGTAATAATGAGCCCCGCCCCCTATCGGCACCCCACTAATAAAAGAGTTAGCTGTGATGAGATAGTTAAGTCAAACACACAGAACCAATAGAGACTCATCAAACTGAACTTTTTTTCCAAGAGAATTTTCAATCACAAGATTCCTGGAATACAGCGGTGTTAGCTTTTTAGTTGTGCCATGAAACAAACACTTATATCTCATTAAAATTACAAGGGGCGCCAACATTTATATCTCATTAAAGTTACAAGGGGTGCCAACATTTATATCTCATTTAAAATACAAGGGGTGCCAACATTTATATCTCATTAAAGTTACAAGAGGCGCCAATATTGCGCCAATATTTATCTTTTATTAAAGTTACAAGGAAGTCAACATTTATCTCTTATTAAAGTTACAAGAGGCGCCAACATTTATATCTCATTAAAGTTACAAGGGGCGCCAACATTTATCTTTTATTAAAGTGTGTAAAGGGCGACAACATTCACCTCTTATTAACGTTACAAGGGGCGACAACATTAACCTCTCATTAAAGTTACAAGAGGCGCCAACAATTATCTTTTATTAAAGTGTGTAAAGGGCGACAACATTCACCTCTTATTAACGTTACAAGGGGCGACAACATTCACCTCTCATTAAAGTTACAAGGGGCGCCAACATTTATCTTTTATTAAAGTTTGTAAAGGGCGCCAACATTCACCTCTTATTAACGTTACAAGGGGCGACAACATTCACCTCTCATTAAAGTTACAAGGGGCGCCAACATTTATCTCTCTTTTAAGTTAACAGTGTATACAACCATTATCACAGTGAATCAAAGTTACCCCAGGCTTAATTGGGAAGTGGGAGGGGGCGCCAACCCACCCTTGGCCGTGGATTTGGTCAACTCTGAGAGGAAGTCACACCGGACATCAGATTGGTGTTCAATCTGGGAATTCTCTATAAGTATTAGCAATTAAACAGCATGCCTTTAAGACACTTGTGGAGTATTGTTGACTAAACTAAACAAAAATTCAGCAACATTTTTTCAGAAAATGGTAAAATCATTCCACTGTGAGTGTAACGAGTAGTCCGGATATAGGGCCCGTCTTTATGCAATTGTTAACCAAACATCGGTTCACCGACAATACGGCCCCGGATAATACGGGTTCCGACAAAACGGCTTGGACATAACGGACCTTGACAAATAAATAGACATTACAATTTAAACACTTTAAAGGGTGAAAAAGTCCAGAAGAAAAGGCTTAAAATGCAAAATAAAATGTAAACAATTAGTATCGGGCCGTTTTGACCGGGGCCGTTATGTCAGGGCCGTTTTGACCGGGGCCGTTATGTCAGGGCCGTTTTGACCGGGGTCGTTATGTCAGGGCCGTTTTGACTGGGGCCGTTATGTCAGGGCCGTTTTGACCGGGGCCGTTATGTCAGGGCCGTTTTGACCGGGGCCGTTATGTCAGGGCCGTTTTGACCGGGGCCGTTATGTCATGGCCGTTTTGACCGGGGCCGCTATGTCAGGGCCGTTTTGACGGGTCACCCCATACATCATATCAACATCGCCGTAGACCGGCATCAATTCCTCAAGGTTTATTGACGTTCTGATACAGACAGACATTCAGACGAATGTTCATCATTGCGGAATGTGTGTGCGTGTGTGCGCGTGTGAGTGCGTGTGTGCGTGTGTGTGCGTGCGTGTGAGTGCATATGTATGCGTGTATGTGCATGTGTGTGCGTGTGTGTGCATCTGTGTGCGTGTGTGTGCGCGTGTGTGTGCGAGTGAGTGCACAGAAGACATGAGGTTATTAATAACTGTAAAATCCCATATTGCTGCTATCATGAGAAATGAGGCAACTAACTGTAGAAAATGGGGCAACTAACTGTAGAAATGAGGCAACCAACTGTAGATATGAGGCAACTAACTGTAGAAATGAGGCAACTAACTGTAGAAATGAGGCAACTAACTGTAGAAATAAGGCAACTAGCTGTAGAAATGAGGCAACTAACTGTAGAAATGAGGCAACTAACTGTAGAAATGAGGCAACTAACTGTAGAAATGAGGCAACTAACTGGCAACTAACTGTAGAAATGAGGCAACTAACTGTAGAAATGAGGCAACTAACTGTAGAAATGAGGCACTTAGCTGTAGAAATGAGGCAACTAGCTGTAGAAATGAGGCAACTAGCTGTAGAAATGAGGCAAATAACTGTAAAATAGAAATAATTTTTTAAAAAACTTACGGTCTCGTTACAACAGGACCAACAGAAAAATCTGTGTATCAAATTGGACTTGTCCCCAGGTTCGTGAACTCACACATGGAATGTACATTCATTCACTACGTCCCCATCACCATCGCCACATAGCTTCCATCAGCGGCGGATACAAGAGGTGGGTATCTGGTCATGTCTTACTCCACACAATGATCGGTTTAATGAACACGTTGATATTTCTTTCAATATCAAGCAAGAGCCGTTAACATATTGGAGCCATAACAATCACCTCCTGTATGATGGTATATCCTGTATGCCAGACAACCCCAAAACAACCTCAGATAAGCTTGATGGTTTCCGCCTCCGGATTGGACTCAAAATTTCATAACGTGTGTATAAAAACAAGTTAAATCCCGCTAAGAGTCACTAGAGCTAAATGGAACATTGGTGACACGACGCTACCACTTGAAACCTCGGCCCACAACAGATCTATCCTGGTAAGACACATGATGGGAGGTTGTATCACTTGAGTGCCGTCAGATATTAATACCGTACTCTGCCGTCATCATTTGTCATAGACGATTTTATTTGTCAACCGACGGGGAAATGAAAAAAAATAATTAAACATTCTCCTTTGTTTATTTAAGACGGTTCTCAAAAAATATTTAATTATTTTTTTTTTAAAAATCACATTGCAAAGACATGAAGGTAGAAAATCAAAATGAGAGTTAAATTCAAAGAAAGATTTAATAAATTGTAGAATATATATTTGGGGTTAATAGTCTGATCACGTGATGGGCACGATGTATTGGCGGCACCCTCATGACGGGCATCGGTGTAAGGCACAGCACAGGAGCGATAACTCATCTCTATAACAAGTGGTAGATCCTGGCAATGAACGGTCCCTTAAAGTAGCAGATTGCTAAATATGAACGGTCCCTTAAAGTAGCAGATTGCTAAATATGAACGGTCCCTTAAAGTAGCATATTGCTAAATATGAACGGCCCCTTAAAGTAGCAGATTGCTAAATATGAACGGCCCCTTAAAGTAGCAGATTACTAAATATGAACGGCCCCTTAAAGTAGCAGATTGCTAAATATGAACGGCCCCTTAAAGTAGCAGATTGCTAAATATGAACGGTCCCTTAAAGTAGCAGATTGCTAAATATGAACGGTCCCTTAAAGTAGCAGATTGCTAAATAAGAACGGTCCCTTAAAATAGCAGATTGCTAAGCGTGAACAGTTGAACTCAGCGTATCTCATCCTGCAGAAACATTTCCCGATTGTGGAGACGGCACCCTCCCATCGAACCTCCGCCTCTGTTTGTTCCACTTTTATCACTGAGCACCCCCACCCCACCCCCACCCCCACCCAATTCTAACCCAAATGTTTGTACTTGCCGCCGCGAGAGCGCTGTGACATATTTAGGTTAGGACTCTGTACAAATCAGGCCCTAAATACATAGACGTCAGGTAGATAGATACACCTGCCGTGTGGGCGTGGTCAGTGGGCCGGGAGCTAAAATTAGATTTTAAACGGCGAAACTCACGGGAATGTGTGTGTTACATAGTTGTGAGGTGGGGGGGGGGTGTGGGTCCTACCAAACTATGTCCTATATCAGCCTCAGTCGAAAAGTTCGTGGAAATAATTGACAGTTTGTGGGAGATCATAGACTAGACTAGATTGTAGACAGTCATAGACTAGACCAGATTGTAGACTGCCATAGACTAGACTAGATTGTAGACAGTCATAGACTAGACCAAATTGTAGACAGTCATAGACTAGACCAGACTGTAGATAGCCATAGACTAGACTAGACTGTAGACAGTCATAGACTAGACAGTAGACAGCAGACAATATGTTTATCACAGTTCATAAGTTTATCGGTACATGAAACTGTCACATCAAATTTGAAGAAAATTTTTTTTAAAAATCAACAACACAACAACACAACACAACACATCAACTGTCTGAGCTTAGGTCACGGAGACTAGCTCAAAAATATTTAACCCAAACAGTTTGAGATTTATGATTGTGGTAGGTTACGGTGATGGACAATGGTAGTGTTTATTGATGGTAGGTAAGGATGGTAGGCAATGATGGTAGGTAATGATGGTAGGTAATGATGGTGTGTAATGCTGGTGGTTAATGATGGTGTGTTATGATGGTGTGTAATCATGGTAGGTAATGATGTTGTGTAATGATGGTGTGTAGTGATGGTGTGTAACGAGGGTGTGTAATGATGGTGGGTAATAATGGTAGATAATGATGGTAGGTATTGATGCTGGGTATTGATGGTGGGTAATAATGGTAGGTAATGATGATAGGTACGGGTTGGTGGGAATTGGGAGTGCTTAATGATGGTGAATTTAGGTGGTTATAGCGAATTTGAGCATCGGGAGACAAAGGTTATTCAGGTGTTACAATGAAAAGCTTTCATTATTTAGATATTTACAAACACCTTGCGGGTTGTACAGTGACATCAGCAACAATCGTCCACTGTTGAACTATAACATCGTTGACAAGTATCATTTCTGTATCATTTCATTTACCTATACAGCTCAAGGATATGTGCAGCCGACCTTGACGTGCTTTTAAAAAAATAATTTCATTCGAAGGATTTATTCTGAGATCTGTCTCACTTGTTCACTTTGATACCCTCCCCCCCCCAGGGCATAGTTCTGTGAGGGCGGAGGAGGGGGAACGCCACGACCTTATCGTAAATTTTCTTCTAGATCCGCCAATGATGAGTTGCGTGGCTGAATGTACGGATGTGTATGTATCAAGTTGTTTGATTGATGGACAGTAGACCAGGCAGTTGGATTGTCAGGCCGAGCCGGGATGGTCCCATTAAACATGCCCCAGGGATCTAGTGTGTGCTGGCTGAAGTCAAAAGTCAGTCCTCGTTAGTTGAGTAGTGCTGTCCGTGTCAGTAGATACAGCTGTCCATGTCAGTAGATAAAGCTGTCCGTGTCAGTAGATATAATATCGATAGAGAGCATTATGCATAGTTTGCCATTTCTCAGACCGGAAGTTGTCATTCTCATGACATAACGTTACTATTTTTAGATTCAACTTTTGTAAAACAATGCATATTCCATATGCATTTTTTACATATGCATAAATATATTTTCAAAACTTAAAGTGTAATGAAGTTGTAAACAAGCTTTTTTTTTCTCTTTTTTTTTTAGGTCTTCTGTAAGTCCAATAAGCTGGCTCAAATTAACGCAAAATTAACAAATCTCTTCGGATGATACTTAACAGATTAACCTAGAAGATATTTGATCATGTCTCATTGAAATTGGCCCTACTGCATTTGCTGGATATTTCTATTCATAGATATCAGCCATGAAATTACAACATATGTGCTTTGCCATGAAATAAACTTTATTTCTGGGCGGGTGTCCCATGTGGACGGGTGTTCCATGAGGGCGGGTGTCCCATGTGGGCGGGTGTCCCATGTGGACGGGCGTTCCATGAGGGCGGGTGTCCCATGTGGGCGGGTGTTCCATGTGGACGGGTGTCCCATCCCCTTAACGCGAGAACCTCAGCACTATACGATCTGACGACGCTCTGCATGACCTGGCACTGTAGTGCGTGGGGCGGGGGGGTGGTGACCTAATTTGGGCCTGGATTCCAAACACGACAAAATAAATGGATGACTCTTGAAAATCTGGTTGTACGAGTTTAGAGAGTAGACCACGAGTCTGTGCTGACACTCTCCTCCATGGCAGTCATTTTCTAACTCATTGCTCCACTACCTCCCATGTCTCCCTCTCACTCTCCCTCCTCTCTCTCTCTATTTCACTCTCCCCCTCCTCTCTCTATTCTCTCTATTTCAATATCTCTCTCACCCTCCTCTCTCTCAGTCTTTCTGTCTCTCCCCTCTCTCTCTCTCTCTCTCTCCATTTTTCCTCCAATGCGTCCATTTTCTCTCAATTTATAAGAAGTTTTAAAATCTGAACACATTTTGTTGAAATTTTCGTTTTTCCCTTGAGTAAAAATATGGAGGGAAGGTATCGATATCACTAATTTGTTGGCGTTAGAGTTCATTCCCCTGGTTACAATTTTCAGCTTCGCCGGAAGTTCGATATCAAGAGCAAGTAAGCTAGCACGTCAGTTACTACTACACGTCATTTAGTTACTACTACACGTCATTTAGTTACTACTACACGTCATTTAGTTACTACTACACGTCATTTAGTTACTACTACACGTCATTAAGTAACTAATACACGTCATTTAGTTACTACTGTACGTCATTTAGTTACTACTGTACGTCATTTAGTTACTACTACACGTCATTTAGTTACTACTACACGTCATTTAGTTACTACTACACCTCATTTAGTTACTACTACACGTCATTTCAGTTCTATCGTTTGAAATCCTTTTTGTCATAATTGCTCGTAACTTATGTGTAACTTATGTGTAACTTATGTGTAACTTATGACTGCACGGTTTTAAATTTTTAAACATACATTTTTTGTGGAAACCAAGAGCATAACATCGAGTATCATAGGTCAATTATCTTTCCTTTGTATCACAAGTCATACTCTTATCCTACCAAAATGAACTTGACTTAATTATCTTTCCTTTGTATCACATGTCCTACTCTTATCCTACCAAAACGAACTTGACTTGAGTTTTATTTTGGAAGATTTCCGTCTTTTTCTTTCAATCTCTACTCTCTTCTTTCCCGCCTGTCTCTAACACAGGTGGGGTTAATACAGCTAGCCGGCACGTCCCACTAAAGTCTAAGACAGCTGGTCAACATGTCTCACTAAAGTCTAAGACAGCTGGTCAACATGTCTCACTTAAGTCTAAGACAGCTGGTCAACATGTCCCACTAAAGTCTAAGACAGCTGGTCAACATGTCTCACTAAAGTCTAAGACAGCTGGTCAACATGTCTCACTAAGTCTAAGACAGCTGGTCAACATGTCTCACTAAGTCTAAGACAGCTAGTCAACATGTCTCACTAAGTCTAAGACAGCTGGTCAACATGTCTCACTAAGTCTAAGACAGCTGGTCAACATGTCTCACTAAAGTCTAAGACAGCTGGTCAACATGTCTCACTAAAGTCTAAGACAGCTGGTCAACATGTCTCACTAAGTCTAAGACAGCTAGTCAACATGTCTCACTAAGTCTAAGACAGCTAGTCAACATGTCCCACTAAAGTCTAAGACAGCTGGTCAACATGTCTCACTAAAGTCTAAGACAGCTGGTCAACATGTCTCACTAAAGTCTAAGACAGCTGGTCAACATGTCTCACTAAGTCTAAGTTCAACACATTTACCTTACGATTGAAGAGACAAGCTATACCACCAAGTGAATGAGAGAGAGAGAGAGAGAGAATGTATGTGAGAGAGAGAATGTGTGTGAGAGAGTGTGTGAGAGAGAGAGAGAGAGGGAGAGAGAGAGAGAGAGAGTGTGTATGTGAGAGTGTACCAAGTAAGACAGTGCATGAAGTGACTTCGAACATAGGCTCTTCTTGTAAGAGTGAGAGGTGGGGAAATGAGAGAGAGAGAGAGAGAGAGAGAGAGAGAGAGAGAGAGAGAGAGAAGTCGAGAGAGAGAGAAGTCAAGAGTGAATCGCCACCATTCCAACACACCTGCAGTTATGGTTGACTGCTTTCAAGTCTAACGGCCTGGAACGGCCAAGACCAGATTTAGGTCAGACCGCTGGAGTCAAACGAGGCCAGGAAATGGTAGATTAACGACTCAGCTGTGGCGGATTGATTTTTTTTAACGGCTACTAAGTCAAAGTCCTTGTTATTTCATCAACTCACATCTGTGGTTTGATGGAATTGTATTAAAATAATAGAAATGTGGAGCATCAGACGACACACAACAAGACGACACACCATCAGATGACACACCACAAGACGACACATCATCAGACGACACACCATCAGATGACACACCACAAGACGACACATCATCAAACGACACATTACAAGACGACACACTACAAGACACACCACAAGACGACACACCAGAAGACAACACATCATTAGACGATACACCATCACACGACACATTACAAGACGACACACTACAAGACACACCACAAGACGACACACCAGAAGACAACACATCATTAGACGATACACCATCACACGACACACCACAAGACGACGCACCATTAGACGACACACCATTAAACGTCACACCACAAGACCACACACCATTAGACGACACACCACAAGACGACACACCATTAGACGACACACCACAAGACGACACACCATTAGACGACACACCACAAGACGACACACCATTAAACGTCACACCACAAGACGACACATCATTAGACGACACACCACAAGACGACACACCATTAGACGACACACCACAAGACGACAAACCATTAGACGACACACCACAAGACGACACACCACAAGACGACACACCACCCAGCACTAAATGCTCGAGAGTCGTTAAAGTACCGCTGGCCTTGAGGTAATGGCGCCTAACGGTGTTACGTTTAAGGTAAGTTATAATAAATGGTGATGTAACTCGGTGTCACACAAAATAGAAGTGTGAGGTCAGGATGCCGGGAAAATGTTGTTTGGTCAAGATGCTAGGTAAATGTTGTTTTGTCAAGATTTGGATTCTTTGGTTTTCTGTATGTTAGTTTAAAATTCATGAATACATCTCATAGATGCAGAATGGTCAAAAGACATGAGGATTATTGAAAGTCGGGACAATTAAATGGATGTTTCGACGAAATGTCTTCTCTGCGGTGAAGACACACAAAAAACTTTAATTAAATTACAATTTAAAAAATATAATTATTTATAAAAAAAAACACTAAAATGTTTGGTTATGTTGTTGAATGCTCTATAGTTGATTTATACGCTGTTGATTTTTTAAATGTTGGATGCACTGTTTAAAACTCATCCCCGACACTCAATTTTCTGTTTGCTAACCAAAATGTCAATGTCTTTGTTAACTGTCTCTTTCTATGTTAAATGCCACACAATTTCAAGACATTCATTCAAACAACCACTTGCCTACAACAACTGGCTGCGCCATTTGGTGTTATGTTTGTTGTTGAAATGAGCCGTTCTATCACTCACACAGCCAGGCAGTAGTAAGTAATCCGATGGTTTGTGCAGTGTCACAAGGAGGCAAGGGTGGGGGGACTAGCATGGGAACATTGAGTAGGAGGGGTGAGACAGGAGATGCTATGGTGAGACTGACAATAGAAGTGGAGATGCTATGGTGAGACTGACTATAGAAGAAGAGATGCTATGATGAGACTGACTATAGAAGATGTGATGCTATGGTGAGACTGACTATAGAAGATATGATGCTATTGTGAGACTGACTATGGAATCACATAGAAAAAAGAGAACATTAGAGATACTATAGTGAGTATGACCAGGTACAACGCTAAATAAAAGTAAGTCTGCATGTTACGACAGTTAGTGAACCTCTGTTAGTAGCTGCCTACCTGTGTTCTATTGTGAATAGATAGGAACGATAGTAAGAAAGACAGAATGCAGACATGGGTTATCAGTACAAGTAGTGATGAGACAAGACGATACAGGAATTAGCGTTAGGTGGTCAAAAATGGGATGATAGAAGAATGGGACAATACAAGAATGGGATTATAGAAGAATGGGACATTACAAGAATGGGATTATAGAAGAATGGGGCAATACAAGAATGGGATTATATAAGAATGGGACAATACAAGTATGGGATTATAGAAGAATGAGACAATACAAGAATGGGATTATAGAAGAATGGGACAATACAAGAATGAGATTATAGAAGAATGGGACAATATAAGAATGGGACAAGACAAGAATTGGATTATAGAAGAATGGGACAATACAAGAATGGGATTATAGAAGAATGGGACAATACAAGAATGGGATTATAGAAGAATGGGATTATAGAAGAATGGGACAATACAAGAATGGGATTATAGAAGAATGGGACAATACCAGAATGGGACAATACAAGAATGGGATTATATAAGAATGGGACAATATAAGAATGGGACAATACCAGAATGGGACAATACAAGAATGGGATTATAGAAGAATGGTACGATACAAGAATGGGACTATACCAGAATGGGACAATACAAGAATGGGATTATAGAAGAATGGTACGATACAAGAATGGGACAATACCAGAATGGGACAAAACAAGAATGGGATTATAGAAGAATGGGACGATACAAGAGCATTGAGGTATGATACAAACATATGTGAGGCCGAACGAGCAATTGGGTCGAGATACTGCGATAGACATTTCACAATCTGACGCCCAATGATTGACTTAAGATAGAGTTTACGCGTAAGTCTGTCCACTAAAACATACGGACAGTCTGAAAAAAAAAAAAGGATGCACTGTTTTAATAAGTAAAGTTTCAAAATAAAGCTACAGTCACCTAATACATGCATGTTCCGTGTACAGTTTACAATTTAAAAGAGGGCCACAGTTCCCTGGCCCGTTGGGTGGATGTCTGCCCAACAGTCAACACTTGTTACGTCAGTGTGACACCTCATAGACGGGGGGAGTTGACCCCACCGCACTGCTTGTTGGGAGTTGGGACCCCACAAGGAGACGGTCAAGCTGACCAGTTGGGGTCAGCCCAGATAGTTTTCTTTCGTCCCAATTATAAACAGCCAGCGTCTTGTAACTATGCAATGTTTTTGGGATTTCAGATGTTGTCTCCCCCTTAAATTGTCTCCCCTTAAATTGTCTCCCCTTAAATTGTCTCCCCTCAAATTGACTCCCCTCGCGAGGCGACGTTCTTATATCCCAACATCCCCTTCTCTATAACTGATTGACATCTTAACCGAGATACACGGCGATCAACATTTTTTTTATGGACTCAGAAATCGAAATCCACTTGTAAAATATTTCCGTTAAAAATCTGAAGGTCATTCTTCCCACTTGAACTTTCTTTTGTTTGCCATAAAATGTTCAGACTGTGAACTTGTGATAAAAATGAACTTCGTTTTACGGAAGTATAAAACTGACCTCACCCCCCCCCCTACATCGGACCCTGACCTCGTGTGTAACAGGGGCGTGGAAAGATTGGGGGGCGGGGGAGGAGGCTGTACGCCCCTGATTGTATTTCTTAATACCCCTTAAATAGGAGTTGAACATTCATTTGGGTTGTTGGTGTGGATAGGGGACTTATTACGACACTGCTAGAGAAAACAAAGACAACTTTGAAAACCATGCAAGTGGCCGTCCTTATATGACGTCAGGCACCTAGGGATTTGGGGCGGGGGGATGTAAGTCACACATTTGTGACGATGTGTGAAGTGGGGGGGGGGGGAGATGGTGTTTAAGAAATGTAACGTCACGTCAAAACGCGCTTCTTTAAATGAAACTTCCATTTAGATATTGGATTGCTTGCAATTTATTTAATGACGTTTTACATCGCTTCACGCGTGTTACGATATTAGAGTACAGCCTTACACTAAATACCGGTACATACTTAAATGACAATAAAAGTAACTTGCAACATGCGAATTTCGATTTAGAAAATACTAGGGCTGCGGAAATTAACGATTAATTTCTCGATTAGTCGGTAAATTTTATTATCGATTAAGATAAAATAGCGATTAAAATGTAAGAATATGTTTTGAAAAATTATATCGTTTTATTAAAAAATGATTAATTAATAATCATTAATAATAGTTTGTTTTTTTACGTACAAACTTCTCCATTTATAAAAAATAATTAAAGTGTAAACTTTAAAATAATATCTTTTTATAAAGAAAATGATATAACAATTAAACATTGTTTTTACCTAATTAACAAACTCAAAATTGTAATTCATTGACATTATATTGAAATACATACTTATATTAAGTTTTAAAAATGTTAATTGCCTGTTTTTCTTACTTCCCTTGAAATTTTTAGTTTAAAGACGTCATACATCTTATTTTTAGCTTAATCAAAATTATCGATTAATTATTCGGTAATTTTTCAAAAGTTAACGATTAAATTTAAATTAATCGATAACAGCCCTAGAAAATACAGTTATTTTTATTAATATTGTTTTTGTTGTTTTTTTTGGTGGGGGGGGGGCAAAACTTTGTGATGTCATATTGGATTAAAAAAAGGGGGGGGTCAAAGTTTGTTTGTTTGTTTGTTTTTTGGTTGTTTTTTTTTTTGTTGTTATTGTTTTTTGCCGGTGCGACGAAAAAAAGGGTGGGGGTAAAAATTTCACAAATTGTTTGACGTCATATATGTAAGGCCCCTAAAGAGTCTGAGTCGCCATTGTTTCACTGGTAATCATATTCGAAGTAAATACAAAAAAGACTTTGGACTCGTACTTTTGCTGCATTGGTATTCGATACTTGAATCTAGACATCACAAAGTAACACTTGTAACAGACCGATGATTTGAGAAACACAAATTCGTGACCACTAATATTAAGCGCTAATTGGTGTAACGGAAATGAAGACTGTTCTAGTCTACCCCTCGTCTAGTCTACTCCTGGTCTAGCCTACCCCTGGTCTAGTCTACCCCTGGTCTAGCCTACCCCTGGTCTCGCCTACCCCTGGTC